>WEDG01005533.1:0-53919 GCA_017591395.1 Schistocephalus solidus
CCCCAAGGTAAGAGGAGAGCCGCCATGTAAGTTAAATACTCTTTTTATTAAATTTGCCTGCTCCTGTTTTGATTTCAGCAAAACCAAAATAACCGAAACTGGAGGACCGCCATGCTCCAGATGATAACGATACCGTGGGAGCCGCGATGGTGTCAACTGCAGAAATGTCATCAAATCCACCGCCCTCGATGTCCTCGGATGCGAACGCCGTCGACACCGGACTGGTTACGGCGGCAATAGCGCCGTCGTCCATCTCTACAAACAGGGTGCCGTCTGTGATAATCAGAGATGCTCAACATCGCCCGGGAATATCTTCGCCCGTATCCTTCTCCGATCGTCTTAACGGTCACCTGGGGCAGACGCAACCGGAAGCCAATGTGGCTTCCGCCGACACCGCCGGGACAACCGATATGATCTTCGCCGCCCGCCGGCTACAGAGAGAGTGTCGGGAGATGCGAAGACTCACCTTTACACTGCAATGCGTGGATCCTAGCAGAAGCCTTTGACACGGTGAATCGTGACGGACTGTTGGAAAGTCATTGCGGGAATTTGGTTGTCTGGGCGGTTTCCACGCACATGGTGCGTCAGCTTCATGACGGGATGCGGCGCGCGTACCTACGACAACGGGACGGTATCCGGAAACTTTGCGGTGACCGGCGAATTAGGCGGGCTGCGTGCGGTACCTCTTCAGTCTCCGTGATATGGCTGTGCTGGTGGACGCCTGCCGTGGTGAGCGGTACGCGGTATCGCATCGCCTGCACAAACTGAAAGCAGGCACCTTCTCAACAGTGATGGCATGCTGACCAACGCAATATCTACAACTACAATCCATGACTTACTCTTCGCGATTTAACTGCACCGCCAACATGACGAAGACAGCCACAAAGAGCATGGATATCTTCACCGAGCTGCGATTTTGGATTAACAATCAATTACCGGCCAAAACGGATTTATCATCACCAGCCACCACCCAACACAGAATACAATGCACCTCAAATCAATATCAACAGTGCTCAACAAACAATGGAGACCTTAAACATCTAGGAAGCATGGTTTATGCAACACGGAAATCGACTGGCAAAGGGATTTTTTCAACCGGTTTCGCTTCGTCGAGGCCTTCTAAACTGGCTGCAAACCTACAGTAATGGAATCTGCCCGTATTGCCTGAACGCACCAACCCCGAAGATAGCACAGGCAAATCATCACGGTAATCGACACTCCTTTACGGGCGAAACCTGGACCAAATCTCTCGAACCGGCCAGAGCTGAATCACTGGCTGCCTCCATAAGAATACTGAAGCTGAGATGCTTAAAAAAAAGACAAGAACCGGACACGGAAGTCCTGGAAGCAGACCAGAATCCACTCCATACCATGCTGAAACAAAGTGCTGCAATGGGCAACCGCTTAATGAATGGACGAAGCAAGCGACTTCACAAATGACTTTCAGGGGATGTGGCTGCGGGTTCTCTCGTCGGCGGGGTCCAAGAAACGACTACAAAGGACGCTGGAGAAATCGATGGAAACGGCCAGATCAACTCGGCGACCTGGGAAGACCCATAGCTTTGGGATAGGCCGGCATGGAAGATGTCGGTGAAGACTGGTTCAGCAGTCACGGGGCCAGCCGGATCCTCGCCGCCGCCAAAGATAAAGAGCGGCGCGAAAGTCGCGGCGCCCGCACCAGCACATGAAATGCAGGCTGCCAAAGATACCCGCGCGCTTCATCGGCGAATCCTACGCGCGAATCGGCCTGGTTGGACATCGCCGGACGCAATGCGCCAGCAATCCCACAGTTCCAATTTCTACGATTCTGCCAACCTCATTCCGACTCCCCACCCTCACTCTGACATCAATTCCATTAACCACCATCATAGAGACCACATCCATCTACTCATCACCTAATTGCCCCTACCACCCAGCCACCCATGCCTTCGCCTTCACTACTCCACCACAACCAAAATCAGCGATGGGGAATCTCTCCAGCTGTACTCAATACGACCGCACATTCACCTCACGCATCAGCCTGGTCGGTCACTTACGAATCATCGTACAGAGACCGGTGCTGCAACACCATCACACAGCAAGATCGTCGCCCCACTGCCCTCCACTTACTCGCGCATTCACTCATCGCATGGGCCTGTCCGGTCACATGCGCCCCATCCGCTGGAATTCACACAATGCCGACCAACACCGATACACCATTCACACCACTCCGCTCCTGCTGTTCTTAGCGCCCTGCCACCCCACTACCATGAATGACGCTCCCCCAGCCTCACCGATTTCTCCTGCCCACAGCGCAGCTCACTCACGCCTCGGCCTGGCCGGTCACCTGCGAATCCATCGCACAATTTTAAAACCAGTAATCGCAGATCCGACATATAGTCCACCTACTTCCACGACCTCCTCGCACACATTTACACACACCGACTCTTAGGACACGCACCTCAACAACCTCCAGTTAACCACCGGAGGCTAAATACATCAGCGCACACCTACACTAATACATCGACAACACCCTCACAATCACCATTTACCAAATTATATCACACCCAAAACCGTGGCACAGAAAGTCTACCAATCTGAACGCTTCCACCAGACCACGCCGTCAGCTCAGTTTATATGCTATATTATTGTCGAGTGAAAACTGACTCAGTGGACTGAAGTCAGACAGCGATAACCTCCATATCCCTGAGTTTACGAATCCTGGTGTGCGTTACGGAAGACAAAAGGTCGTGCTGTAAAGCGCGCGAACGGTTATGCCGATCCGTCAGCCAATGCGCCTCCCATCAACTGACCGGCTCGGACAGTAGTCTGACTGTAGAAATTAAGAAGAAGTAAAGATAGAACAGCTCAGTACATATTCCTCCACTATAAACAATCAGCCTTAAGAAACTATCAGTACGCTAAAAGCAAATAGCAGAAGGATTATAACTAACAGGATAACTCAGTTGCAACAGCCAACAATGTGTATTTTATGTGATGGCAGACCTAGCGGGCGAGTTGCAATGGCTCTTAATGTGGCCTTTATGGCACTCCACTCCGTGGGATCCGAGCCAGGTGTGTGGCGCGCCCAGGGGCGGTGCTCCGGCCGCGCCAGCCACCCTACGCCCTCTCCCATCTCCGGTCTTCTTGACTCCTGTCTTGACACCGGGCTCAGGTGTGGGAGGAGAGAGAGAGTGCGGTGGCTGCAGCGCAAAGGGCTACTATCACTTTAAAACTAATTCACGCGCAGGTCACCGTCCGCGCACCCACCCGGTGTGGAGCATGCGTGGACCTTCGTCGAAATCGACAGCGGTCGAACTGCCATGTCAATGAGACAGTACGGTATAACGTCTTTGCCATATAAGATTCATACTACTTGTAGTACTACTTGTTTGTAGAATGGGCATTACGTGGTTATTCCACAGTGGTTGATTGTCTTCGACCCAAATGTTCATTGAAATTTCGGGTCTGACCCTAAAAAGTCATGTCAGAATCGTACCTGACTCCATGTCCTGCACTTAATAATTTCAGAATTATTTCCCCGATTATTCTCTGGAGTCCATATGCCAGAAACCGCATAGAGAACGCTGGGGGACCCACTGAGAGCCGAACCCCTCGTTGCTGTGTCGCAGCAGCAGAAACATCGGCGAAACACGTGTCTGGGCTTTTAGCTAGTATCTATGTCCCGGAGTACGGTATAACGTCTTTGCCATATAAAGATTCATACTACTTGTAGTACTACTTGTTTGTAGAATGGGCATTACGTGGTTATTCCACATTGGTTGATTGTCTTCGACCCAAATGCTCATTGAAATTTCGGGTCTGAGCCTAAAATTCATGTCCGAAGCACCTGACTCCATGTCCTGCACTTAATAATTTCAGAAATTATTTGCCCGATTATTCTCTGGAGTCCATATACCAGAAACCGCATAGAGAACGCTGGGGGACCCACTGAGGAGCCGAACCCCTCGTTGCTGTGTCACGCAGCAGCAGAAACATCGGCGAAACACGTGTCTGGGCTTTTAGCTAGTATCTATGTCGGAAGTACGGTATAACGTCTTTGCCATATAAGATTCATACTACTTGTAGTACTACTTGTTTGTAGAATGGGCATTACGTGGTTATTCCACGGTGGTTGATTGTCTTCGACCCAAATGTTCATTGAAATTTCGGGTCTGACCCTAAAAGTCATGTCGAAGCACCTGACTCCATGTCCTGCACTTAATAATTTTCAGAAATTATTTACCCGATTATTCTCTGAGTCCATATACCAGAAACCGCATAGAGAACGCTGGGGGACCCACTGAGGAGCCGAACCCCTCGTTGCTGTGTCACGCAGCAGCAGAAACATCGGCGAAAACACGTGTCTGGGCTTTTAGCTAGTATCTATGTCGGAAGTACGGTATAACGTCTTTGCCATATAAGATTCATACTACTTGTAGTACTACTTGTTTGTAGAATGGGCATTACGTGGTTATTCCACAGTGGTTGATTGTCTTCGACCCAAATGTTCATTGAAATTTCGGGTCTGACCCTAAAAAGTCATGTCCGAAGCACCTGACTCCATGTCCTGCACTTAATAATTTCAGAAATTATTTACCCGATTATTCTCTGGAGTCCATATACCAGAAACCGCATAGAGAACGCTGGGGGACCCACTGAGGAGCCGAACCCCTCGTTGCTGTGTCACACAGCAGCAGAAACATCGGCGAAAACACGTGTCTGGGCTTTTAGCTAGTATCTATGTCGGAAGTACGGTATAACGTCTTTGCCATATAAGATTCATACTACTTGTAGTACTACTTGTTTGTAGAATGGGCATTACGTGGTTATTCCACAGTGGTTGATTGTCTTCGACCCAAATGTTCATTGAAATTTCGGGTCTGACCCTAAAAAGTCATGTCCGAAGCACCTGACTCCATGTCCTGCACTTAATAATTTCAGAAATTATTTACCCGATTATTCTCTGGAGTCCATATACCAGAAACCGCATAGAGAACGCTGGGGGACCCACTGAGGAGCCGAACCCTCGTTGCTGTGTCACACAGCAGCAGAAACATCGGCGAAACACGTGTCTGGGCTTTTAGCTAGTATCTATGTCGGAAGTACGGTATAACGTCTTTGCCATATAAGATTCATACTACTTGTAGTACTACTTGTTTGTAGAATGGGCATTACGTGGTTATTCCACAGTGGTTGATTGTCTTCGACCCAAATGTTCATTGAAATTTCGGGTCTGACCCTAAAAAGTCATGTCCGAAGCACCTGACTCCATGTCCTGCACTTAATAATTTCAGAAATTATTTACCCGATATATATATATATATATATATATATATATATATATACGCAAAACTATGCGGAGTTTATGTTTTGTCATATTCTTTGCTATTACGATTCACCAAGACCAATTGACTCTCAATCACAGGGTAGCATGGAAATTCCAAACACCGCTGTCCGAAATGCCCGTTGCCATCTTTGGGAAAGACGTGGCACGATGGACCACCAGGCCTTTATATTTTCCAATCGCTGACAGCTGCACTTCCAGTGCGTTGGCGAAACGATTTTGTTGTTTACTGAGCCAGCATTTCTCTTATTTGGAAGTGGGGCATTTTTCGACGTACGAAAACCACTGTTACTTCTCCTCCTCTTCTTACCAGTCTCTACTTGTCAGAGTTTGAGAGACAGATTTTTAAGGCTGCTGCCAACCAAGATCTGGCTCTGAGGTAAATGTGTATGTCTGTCGTTTTTTGTTCAGATAACACATCAACCACTGGTTATGCTAGTTTTATCGCGGATATTGATAATCACAAGTGTAAAAAAAGCCGAAGAATCACTTCACCTTTAGAAATCTTTATAAGGTCACTTGACTAGGGGAAAACAAATAACTCAGATAAAGATGCTTGACATAACACTATGGATATACAGAGTATCCGACCGAAGTAGTTAAAACCAGAACGGCTTAACAAAAATATTATGACACTCATACAATCCTCTCTCTTCCTTCCCACGCATGCACCAGTTGACTGTCCGAGCCTGTCCAGGGTCCGGTGCTGGGATGATAGTCCAGCGACTAACAGAGCTGCATGAGCCCGTCTACAGGAACATGCTAGGCAGTTAATCTTGCCAAGGAACACACTTACCACTTAGGTAATGGGTGCATGTATTTGGCGAGTTTTTGTGTGCTGATTGGGGGTTTGGTCCATGATGGCTTGAACATACGTTTACTAGGCACGCACATCCATGCACGGCTGCGATTTTTGCTCCATTACCGTCGAAAGGGGATTCCCTTTAGTTCATGCATTATTGCAGCAGCAGAAATTTGTTCTAGATTAAATTCCATTTATCCACTTTCTTTATACACTTAATAAGAAGTGAAACAAATATGCAGTCTTAAATAATATCAAAGATTTTTAAGGGCCTATTGTGGACAGAGGCTACAGTACTGTCTTCTTATTTAATAAACATTTTCGAATTAGGATGAATAGTACTGAGATGTTCAAAAAAATATTGTAAAAAGGTACACATATACAACCTACAAAGAAGAAAAATTGCTCAAGCACCGGAACAATCTGTTTATTATTCGGAGTTTTAAAACTTCAGCAGGAGTCCATCGTCAGAGAGAGTAGCAGCACCAATAAAAAGGCAAAATTTCTACGGGATACACGCCTAAAGAATGATAAGGGACGCAAGTCAGGACGTGACTGCATAGGGCTGTGTAATCCGGGGCCAAATCGATACATCGATTGATTGCCCGACTATGGACCAGGCTTCAATCGATTCTCGGTTCCTCTTGATTTCGACGTGGGTGATTATCCTCACGGCTGCAAAGAGTAGGCGTGAGCTGTCATTTGGGATAGTTCGTTGCTCCATCGCACAGTCCGCTTATTTTCGTGTACACCCGATCCGACCATATGTACTTCTATAAGTTTCACCTTTTTCTTGCTGCCACTGTCTCTAGCGATGGACTCCTGCAGGCGTTCGAAAGTTCAAAATACTAAAACAATTGTTCGGTGCTCTAAAGGACTTTTCCTTTGCTCATGCAGTCTCCTGGGACTCAAACCTTTGCATTCATTTGAGAAGGAATATTTGATAAAGATCTTAATTAAAGATTAAATCGGGAGATGATGATAATAATATATCATGGCAGAATAGGCGGGACAGAAGTAAAATTTTTACGGCCGTTCAGATTGTTTTTGACAGCAGCTGTCTTTAAATAATTGTTAATCAACTGCGGATTAGCATACTCGATGAAGCAGTCCAGCGTTAGACTTCTAGTTGTGACAATTTGATGCAGATCCTTTCCTCGAGGCGACGTTGTTTACTTTGCTAACGTCCGAGGGGGCGTAGCTAAAGAAATAGGACTGCGCGCACTGAAGCTGTTGATTTTGCCACCAACCCCATTTCCTGACATTAACCGACAGGGCTGCCGAGAATTCACTCAGCGAATTTTGATTAGGTTGTTTGTTTGCTTCTCCACTGCAAAAAATGTGATTCTCGCTTTTGTACTTCAATTAGGGTTTTTAAAATCATTCCGGAAAATCATTCAAAGCCACAGGCTGGCGTAAGGCGGCAGGTTTTCTTTGTTGACCGACGACCCTGACGACACTGAAAAAAGCATTCACTTGAAGATTGAAGTTGGCCGTCACCAGTTTGAAAAACGCACTCGACTTGCGATCTATTGTTTGTTTCGTGAGTCCACTTGAGCCAACCCTTTGATGTTTGTGTTGATGGTTAAGTTTGTCTCCGTTTGGTCTTCCCTCAGTGATCCAACAAGTAACCCACCTGAACTTTTGAATTTCTATCGACTTGACTGCCTGGTAAATTTATGTACACGTAGATTCAATTGAAAGTTCATCCAATTTTGTAAATTGCCTTTTGACCTCAAGTGACCAGATAACTATCACGGTGGCCTGGACAATTCACCCAGCAAAAAAAACAATCGGCTTTGTTTCCGAACGTGCTCTTAGCGAAAAATTATTAAAATAGAGACAAACGTTTGCGTTAGCTATCTCAACTTCACGGTGTGATACCAAAAGTAATAAACTTTGAATACCGTTAAAATCAACAGTTGAAATGTGATTTCAATGTATTCACTAACCCATCCTTAAATGAAGCATTAGCTAGAGGTTTTGCCGCATGGTGGCTGCGAAACCTATGGTCAGCATTGATTGACACGAGTGCAACCATGCACCGACTTGTATGAATGGTAGGGTGGAATAAGTGTGACTCTATTTATGACTTGAAACTGTTAGCCAACAGCCATATGGGCGGTTGCATGGCAACCAAAAAATTATAATGTAGGATTTTTGTGGCTAGAGTGCTTGTGTCAGAAACTTTGTGAGATGACAGGCATATACTGCTCTGTCATATTCTTTCCTGAAGTGGCACTTTCCTCATTCATCATAAGCGGTCGTAAATGAATTGGTGCATGTTCCATTTTGTGATTTAGGCAGAGTTTGAAAAAATCTGCTTTTTTTGCGGATAAGGAACATATTGACGGCACTGCAAATGTAGCCTGTCTTTGTAGTGTGGTTGCCAATAAAGTCAGACCATCGATAGCTGCTTTACTGAACACAATTTTTATTCTATCTCCAATGTCGGAAAATATCTACGAAATGGCAAATTATGTTGGCTACTCAGCTTGTTTTGAATCGTACGCTTCCTTGTGAGCAACTTCATTTTCTAAGGAAAGCCTTATGCTTGCATGTGGCGGGGAAGCTTTACAATTATTGGGAGACAGTGGAATATGAAAAGGCAATTAATGCGGATACTTTATGTCAAAGCAACTCATTCTGATGTCAAATTCTCACGTAAATGTCGGTCACCTAAATTGGTCATGCTGATTTAACACTACCGATATGTCTTCTGCTATCCGCACCCAAAGAAATCGCCCAGGTTTCCAACGTATTTGCGTTGCCCACAAGTTCCGCTGATCCGTCAAACTTCTCCTACTGGTTCTTGTGATGACGAAGGGTCTTACAGAAACGTAACGGGCACTCGCGCATTTGTCTCTGCCCCTTCAGAACCCCGACACCGAGTGGTATTAGAGACCGGACAGGGGTCTCTGACTTATTCATGGCGGGTAGGATCGAAAGCAAAAAATGTCAGTTTATTATAAGCGGGCATAAGGTGCACCGATTAATAAAGGGCTGAAGGTATTTACTTATGCGAATATCTACTAGTGAAGTTTATTTTCATTTTATTTTTGGTTTCCATTCAGCATGTCCATCTTAAAGATTTAACTGCAACTTTTTAAGTCAAAATTATGAAATTCGGCTTCTTTCGCTCGTTTCGACCAACCGTAGAGGTAGATTTTCCCCCGGTATTCTGGTGTGTTTTAAAATAAATGTGCCCTCTGTCAGTTATCGACTTTTCTGAGGTAATGCAGCTGAAAAACAAGGTCTTGTGGTTTACTGAATCATATCTCAATTCACTGATAAGGCCTCTTCACTCACTGGCTTTTACTGCTGATTAGTTGACCAATTTTCTAGCTCAATGCTCCTGCGATGTATTTTGTCCTCCAAAATAGCTCGTTTTTTCAGACTACTGTGATCTTTGTAAAAAAACGAGGACAGCAAGATACCTTAGCAGATGGTTCTTTTTCTCTCCCTCTTGGCTTGCATATCCGGAAAGAAAAGGCTGAGGCGTTCTTTGATAGTTAGCTCTGGTCCCGTACAGAGATGAAGAATTCATCAGCACAAAATCAAGCCCACCATTGAGGTCTCTGCTGTTAGATTACAAGCACTTTGTATCTTTTAAATCCCGCCTCAATTATAAGTTCTGCAATAGAAGATTCGAGTCAAGTCTTTAGTTCATTTCTGTCTGAAGTATTACTTCAGAGAGATTCTTAGGAACCCAAGACGTTGTCACACCAAGAACCCTCGTCCTTTTCTTTGATGTGCACCCACTCTAGGTTTACCTTGATGGTCTCAACCGTCGGCCCTTGGGAATTATCTGTAAATGAAAATATGGCATAACCAACTATGTAAGTGGTGGAATCCGCAATAATAAATTTAAAGCTCCGAAAAGAATACTGCGTTTGTTCGAAATTTCAAGTTGCTGCAATTCGCGTAGACTGTAGCATCTGTTACATGTATCATCCTGCACCGATTACTTGCTACCAATGCAATTGGGTTCATTATTGTCGACAACGTCCATTTAATTCTGCGAGGACTAAAAAGTAAGTTTTTGTCTTTCTGGGGGTGTTCTGATCTGTTCAGATTAACTTATGTTTGCGGAATCGTAAGCGAGTACTTTGTCGGCCTTTAGCTAGCTCTGGCCATCGGTTATGACTTCAGGAAGCACTTTGCGCGGTTGGTGAGCGATGATGAGTGATAACACTGCGTGCTGGACTATGTTTGAATCATTGGCAGCTGACTGAGGGGTGAATTAGTCCACTGCTGTGATCAGGTTGACAATCGTTTAGACTGTTTGAGAATCCCTCTGCTGTACTACACTACAAAGATCTCTATGCTCACAGTCTCCATAGATTCCTTTAAAACAAAACGAGTTTTGTCCTTCTTGAGAGAGTGTATCGAATCAAGTGTTTTAGGACTCTGTAAGCACGCCGTAAACACCAAATGCTAGATTTTCCTTAGGATCAGTGTTCCTTACACCTGGGAGCCTGCAAATAACAAACTGTGGAATGAGGTTTACACTACAGCATTTTTAACTTGAAGCATAGTGGCTGCTAGCAAAATCTGGCTTCATGGTCTAGCCCGATATCCTAAATAACTCGTATAGGGGACGGTTGGCGGTCCCAGAATGGACCTAAATAGAGCTGAAATGCATCAGCTGCCGTCGATGATGCAGAAGGGTAGGATAAGAGACCATGCTGACGCATTTGGTGGAAAAAATGAGCCGTTTTGAAGCAAAAGAGAGTCTGGGCAGCGTACGCCATTTCTCTAATTTGCCATCGCTGCATTTTCGAAGGTATCTCTATTTGAGGTTTATCAATGACTTTTTTTACCAGTAGTTCTGCTGGCTATCTTTTTACAATAGGAATACAGCAATTTAGTTTCTGAGAAACAAGACCAAACACAAAAGATAATGCATCAAAATATTAAAATACCTTGAATGAGCTGGGTATAATAAGTGATGGCAAGCAAATAGAAAAAAGTAAATGGGGATTGACACTTTATACTAAGGTGCACTACAGTTCACAGCTAAGCCTATTTCACTCGTTTATCTGGAAATTCCCATGGGCTTTCAAACACCTGTCGTTGAAAATATTATGTATCAGTGCCGTCTCCTACTAAACAAGTTACTATGGAAGAAGAGTATCAAAGCTTAAACAGAACGAAATGCATTTAATTTCCTGGCGTCTCCAACTCTTCTTCTTATTTCACACCACGCATTTTGCCAAACGTTAAGACGAAGCATTCGTAGCTTACGCCAAGAACAGCGCTTCTGCATGCAACAGAGAATGTTGACCAGAATTGTCACAGCTTTCCAAGCCTAAAATTCTCTCTCCTTGCTATATGCATAGCGCAGAGGCAAAAAGAGCCAACGATAGCGATGAAGGCAGCTTTCGCAGCAGATAAAAAATAAAGAGTACATTGGAAAAATAAAAATTTAAGCGAAAAAAAAGAAAACTTTTAAATGAATGTAGCATTAAGGAACCCATTCTGCTTACAGCACGCAACATGAGTGTCTCCGTTTTTCCAAGGCTAATTGAAAAAAAAAATCGGAGTTTAGGCCCTTTGGCTCTTCCGGCTTGGGATTAATGCATACGAGGTTGATGACGGCAAATTGGCTACGAGTATGCATTTTACGAATTAAAGGTAATATATGTCAAGTAACAACTTTCTTAGTAGAACATACAGCAAGTGAGAAAAGAAAATACCCGCGAAAATTAGGCAATACTTATAAGTATGCAACAAGTGATCCCAATTAAACGCTAACTGTGCGTAAACGTGACAGTTCACCAGGAGAACGACAGAGAGGATTAGCTAACAGAAAATTACAGGAACAGATAAATAGGCATGCAATCAAATGAACACCTTTATCTAAATGTTACTTAAATAAACATCAGTAACTTGGTTATATTACCTAATGAAGGATCTAAAGAGGACGTGCAAAATAATTCGCTTATCCTCCAATTCACATTATGAGTCGGTGGTTATCTAGGCCCTGCCCACAGGCATTGGGCGTCTCGGTCTCCATTATAATGATGAGAGGAGTCTTATATTTACTCAGGACTCTTGAGGAAACTTTCCAGAGTGTTAGATTGTCCCACCCACCTACTTTAGCCTGCAATAGGTTTCTCAAAGAATCAGTCGTAACACTCGCTGGAAAAAATGGTTTTAATTCATGACCCGATCTTATATACTCAGCATCTATTTGTATTAACCAGGAGGGGAACTGCTTTTACAACGACAATTTGTTTCGCTGTTAACAAGACCTTAGTTCGAGCACCACTTTCGCGTTGATTTCTCGAACGTCTTCTCAGGGCTCGGTGTCCTTTTTTTTAGTTTTGGCCTCAAAACATACACAAAGCGTCCTGTAGCTTCATTTGCGCAAAGGTTTGCACAATATAACCAAAGGATTTTAAGTCTCATTTAACAGATCTTTATCGAGCGACCCATTGATGCCATCGCACTTCTTTGCTTTCTTTGGATATATTGCTCCCCTCGGGAACGTGTTCTATAGTTGCTTTTGGTTTGGGCAGCACATGGCGTTTACTTTCGTAATTGCGCATTCAAAACCATCGCATGTTGTTCACTTTAGTGATCGGGTTTGGCTTTATCCCTCTCTGAAGATACGATTATCTTCCCGAATAATCATTCATAGGTAAATACCGTTCGGCTTGACTTTTTTATCAAAAACTAAGGAGCGTGAGCCCGGTGGACAGGAAGGCGGGCCCATAAAAGGCCTCACTGAAAATAGTGGTTCACTTAATCGCATCCGCCACCGGGAAAGCCTTTTTTGCTTGCTTATACAAAGCTTTATAGTCAGCAAATATTTCTTCTATCTCCTGACTTGGATAAAATTTGCAGTGGGCTCTTGTTTGAGATACAGCTGAGAGATAGCCGGCACTGGTAGTATATGCTGTATTCCAAGTTAGAGTCCATTATTTAAGTGTGGTTGGGTCATTTTTGGGACAGATTCAGTTTGTTCGAAGATCCTACTACACCTACTGAAAATAATGCCTTCATCCGATCAAGAAAGTCATTTTTTGTTCGGAACTCTTCCCAACTCTGTGCTCGGCATTTGCACCCAGGGGCGCATACCACGCATTCTAGTCTCTTATAACATATTGATTGCGACATTCCAGATGCCTCATTATTGGTTTTTGTTTGCCTGTGCCTATGGCCGTAGAGATCTTTCTCTCTTGAGTTTTGTTAGGAATAAAAGGCATAATATAATGCTGATTCACTAATTCGATAAGTTATGTATGAAAATAAGATTCTTGTGCCAATATTATTTAAGGGAAGCGGGTTTTCCGGTTGTGCATAACATTTTCAAAGCTCTTTAGGTATACTACAATTTAATGATGTCTTCTAGGTGGGTTTCAGGAAGTTGAGTGCGGTTGTACTGGATAGGCTCCTGCTATGTGGTGGAGGAAGGCCTTCCAGGCTGACGACAGGTCATTCCTTATAACAAAACCATAATCTACATTTCTTTTAGCCAATAGAAGCTCACAGAGTCCTTCTAGACACCGATCCAGTTTCTTTCAGCTTGAAATTAAGTTGGCTTTGGAAGGCCTCTATGGCGTTCGTGTGTCTACCACAAACTGTACACAATGGTTGAAGGTTAAGTCCCCCTAACATTTAAGTGTTAGAAGGTTGCAAGTCTTCCACAAGTCGCTTAAAATAAATTCCACTCGCCACCCATTTCTTGATTACCGTCTTCAGTGACTGCCACTCCTATTATTTAATTGCTCAGAGATGGCTTTCTTATCTGCTGCATCTTACCTGCCTATCATCCGATTCTTTTTTTTCGCCAGCGTCAAGTGTATCTTCATCTAATAGAAGGTAAGAGGCAAGTTCCAGGAAGAAGTCACGAAGAAGGAGATACGAAAATTGGAACAAGAGCTTTATTAGCCTGATGTTGCGGATTCTCTCTCGAACCCGAGTGGCAAAAAGGGCGGTTTTGGGCCGGAGAGGAATGCCCTCTCTGTGCACCTTCGGAAGACCATAGAACTGGGCCAAGACATACTCCTGTGCTCTTGGTATGCGTCAGTCAACCGGCGATATTGCACCACTTTCCAGTGCCAAGGCAAGAAACCTCGGGAATCGTTTACTGGCTCTGGTGCAGTTCCTCGAAGAAACTTGGAGACTACTCCGCACGCAAATGGCCGAGCCTGCAACAGCAAGGAGGAGGAATAACCCTTTTTCCCAGATCATGGCTCATTCGACGGGACCCGGCCACACCTTCAAGTTTGATGAGACCGAAATGCTCGTCAACCGCGTGACAACCGCGTGAGCCATGAGCTGCTTGAGTCGTGGTTCTCTGACACGCAATCGACTAACAGGTGCAGTGATCTTCTGCCTCCATAGTCTGTATTGCGATTTTGCCTGAGCAAACAAAATACCAGCCATGCGGGGAGGTTGCGGCTAATCAACGGTCCCGGTGACAGCCGGTCGAATTTCCAAGTTATCGTCACGCCAAGGATCGATAAGAGTGATAAAATCGTGGCCATTAGCGACTTGAGCTCGGACCGACAAGCAAGCATTGAATAAATTAAGACCCCCCTGCCTAGGACTACGAGGATTGCCAAATATAGTAGGCGTGTTGTGGTCTGACCACCACGCCCTATAAATACTACGCCTCTTGTGCGACTCTCCCTGACGATGGGTTCAAGAAAGAATCCGAAACGTTAGTCTAATAAAGCTCTTATTCCACTGCTTGTGTCTCCTTCGCGTACCATTGTCTGTTTTCTAAATTTCATAAACTTTGACTTCCTCTCGTCACCATGTTGCCGCTGTTCGATGGGTTATTCCTTCGCATTCGGTCACTCTATTTCGGTAAATAAAATTCGGACAGGCTTCCATAATTTTTCTTATTTTAGGTTGCTGCTTTAAAGTACAGTGTCTGTTCGCAGCACTTTCTGGTGCCTACAATGGCTACATCTAAACAGGGATCCATCTGTGTTTTATTGCAGTTTTTACTGGCTCATTATCCGGGAGCAGCGATATTTGGGTTTCGTTGAGATCCGTTTTTTCAGCTGACAGTACTCAATTATTTGGGTGTGTTCATTATTTGCAAGATTTTTCCTCATCGGGTGAGATGGTCCACGTGTGCTTTTCTTTGTTCGTCGTTAAGTTGCGTAAATGTTTGTACAATCTGCGAGAAAAATCGGTTAATGGCTACAATACGGAATAATGAATATGATATTAAGTATTTTTTTATTAGTTTTAGCACATTTATGTTCATATATTTATTTTAGAGGCCTTGCATATTCCAAATTACCAAATGGGAAAGTTATGCCTACCTTCCGTTTTTTGCATCTCCGCCGAAGTTTATTACCTTTTTACGCCTTACTGATGCGGGCGTCAATGTACTTCATTTTTATTGGTTACAATTAACTAGTAACTTACCAGTCATTGGCAATTTGCTCCACTTCTGTTCTTGCTTCTCATTTACAGTCGCTTAAACACAATTTTCGACTTTTGCGCTGCTTGTACTAAACGCTTTGTAAACAATGCTTCTGTTAGGATTGTTGGTTACTATTTTTCCTTTCCAGTCCTCCATCTACCGCTATAATTTGCCCCACGCGTTAAATCCTCTTCTTGTCATCAGTAACGTTTTGCAGGGGACTTTTAGTACGGATGTTTCCAGTGGTCTGATACATAAGCTACTCGAAAAGGTTATTTTCAACCACCGTGAGCTTGCATTTGGCCGCTAATCCCGAGACGACATGTGCTTAAGTAGTAACAAGGAGAGGTTATTCGGCTTTTTGGAAAGAGTTTAACTACATTTTACAGCAATATTTGAGCACAAGCACAAACGGGCCTTTCGCTATGGTGACCTGCTCTGTCAGGTCGTTGTCCACACCGTTGTGTAAGACCGCTGGAGTCCTGCTACCTCAACAGGTATGCTGATGAACCCCCTGCTGTCAGGCCTTGCTCTCACGCGGCGCTGTTTTCACACAACCACCGCGCACTGCGACACGGCCAGTCGGACAGCCTGATGCCAGCCAATGACGGGGGCACGGCCTGCTCCACAGCGTTTTCAGACTTAAGCACAGCTCTTAGTATTCTGCTGATCTAGGTGCCTAAGTTGGGCTCCTGAAAGGATCCTAAAGTTCAGCCGAACGCAAATACCTTTCTGGTGCGCGCATTATCTTCTTCTTCTGGACGACGTATAACGTCTTAACTTTAGTTATTCTCAATTAGCGCGACTAGGTGTCTCAAGATATTTCACATGTCAATTAGGCCTATTGATGATCGGCCACAACCATGAAAAAACCGTCTGTGTTTGGACTTTTGCACCCTTATCAAACTTCCTATGTATTATAGTAAATATTTTTAACTACAGAAAGTCCATGAGTTACACAGGGCTTCATGTAATAGGGTTCTTCATCATTCTATTGTTCGTCTGTTGTGTAAATCGCGCAGTTTCACTGTTTGGGCTGAAGGCTGTCCTCACTTTAACCATTTATTCCAAAGAGGACATAGAAGTGATAGTAAACGTCAACATCGTAAACCGGGTCGCTGCTTTTGGGCCAGGAACAGCAAAGGTCACAGAGATTTTTTATATTTGTAGCAGTGGTCTCTCTCTAAGTACTCAAACGCCTAAACACGGACAACTGAAACTCCCGCGTCCTTGTCAGGAAATGATTTAGACTCTGCCTTTCCTCTTCAGGGGGGTCAGTATTAGCTCATCCAGCGTTTTGTATTTCCAACTGTTGGTCAAATGCAACTGATCAAACACTTGGCTTCGTGATAACTTCAAAACTCCTTCTAGTTTCGATGGCATATCTCTCGTCTATATCAACATCTCGTTTGGCAAACATTTTTCAGACAAATTATCATTACCTATGTGCAGCTACTTAAAATCGTCGTATTCTCTTGGGAGCTCAAAAAAACTGGATGAGTAAGTTGCCTGCAGTTGGAAAGTACAACAGTGAGATCACTACTTTTCTGAGTAATCTTGATGACTGTATGACGAAATGAAGACAGATTCTCGTTGCTGTCGAGGACTCGTAATTTTTAAATTTAATACCAAAATGCCATGTATCTGCAAAGACCTAATGGATATGTATGTAAATACCATATTATTTACAGATGGTGGCTTAAATACTCGTTTATCAGAAATGCGAATCGAGTGGCAGCTGTAAAATGCCAAAAGGCAAGTAAAAGCACCAATTACAACTAAGCTTAAATATTATACCGGAAAAACATAAAAGGTGCCTTCGTGTGCAATCATATGCCCGCTACTTAGGTCTTACCAAATTCAACGTCACACTAGTATACCCTACTCTTTGAGAAACTTTTACGCAGCCCGCAGTCTAGGGAAGGGGGCTTGAAGTCAACTAAGTTTTTATATCACCAATCCTTTGTTTTTGACACCCTAAAATAAGAAGGTACTCAGCGCGAATTTTACTTACCAGATTTCCTATTAGATCTTGAAATCTCCATATGATGTGAATACTTCCATATATGTTCTAACCGTGAAATAAAAGCTTTGTACAACACATGGTATCATCACGAACAATAGCGGCCGAAAGACGTCGGACTGAAACTCCGGAGTCAGGTTAACTTCGTTTGTTCATGTTTTTATTTAGTGCATAAAAATATTTGATTTACTTTGGCCCTTGATTTGCATAGTGCTATCATTCAGAATTTTAAGCAGAGAGTTAAGTTTAACTGTTGCCGGTTAGTACTCATCTACTTGGACGCGTTTCATTTTTGAAGCAAACTTTAACTGATGGCGAGGATATAGAAAGCAGTCATTGGCCGAAGGAATATATTGACTTATTAAAACAGTCCCAGAGGATAGCCATAAATAACATTCCAGATGAAACAACTAGTCATACCTATAAGAGTTAAAATTGGTTATTCTTCATTTATTAGTCAATTTTCCAAACTACGCATAGCTGTGCCACCAGTCACCCGCAACGCAAAATCCTTCACCTAGGTTAAATCATATGGTTTATAGAATGCCAGAATATCAGCTTCACAAGCGCTAACAAAAGCAAAAAAACAGCTGAAGATATTTGAGGCATTTTTTATTGAGTATGAATTTAAAAGAGGCGTAAACAGCAGAATTTATTGGAATCAACAAATTTCGTGACGGCTTATCCACTTCAACCCGAGTTTGCATAAAACAAATAACGAATAAATGTAGACCGCAGTTTGAATTAACAGAAAATCAATACATACCAGCAAGGGTCACACGTTAATGTAAAGGATAATAAGGTCAACGCGTTAGCTTTAAACTTCAGAGGAAAGAAAAGGTGGGAGAGGTGTTAACACAACTCACAGCCATGATAAATCTAGGGGTAAAAATTACCTGGGCAATTGTAGATAAACCACGTGGTCTAGTTGCTTGCAAAGGTCGGTTTTCTCCCGATGTATATACGCTGCTTCCAAGAAGCGCAAGGACCGAGTTGTTCGTGTATTGATTTTCTTTAAATTTAAACTGCTGTCTAGACCCATTCGTCATCTGTGTTATGCCTAGATGTGTTGCAGTTGATAAGCCATCACCAAATTTGCTGGTACCGGTTAATCCTGCTGTTTACTCCTCTTTTAAATGCTGGAGATATTGCATTCCCCAGAAAGGATCGCATTAATATTTTTAAATACTAAAGTTTAATAGATATTTTAAAGGAAATGTTTTGATTTTCATTTTTTTCCCACGACCGCAGAAGAATACGTAGTATATTTACTTGGATCAGTGAAAGTAAATCTGCTACTGAGATCCAACACAGGGTTAAACCCATACACAGATGATTGTACCCATTACAGCGAATCTTTCGACCCTGTGTCAGTCTGCTCTCCGGGTCCCGGGGCTGGTCTTTGTCAGCCTAATACGCCCCCCGTCGGTTGAATGCCTGTGCCCAGGCTTGGCGACAACTCGAAGTCAATCAACAAGTCCTTTTTCGGGTGACTGCGGCGGACATGGCTCAGGCGCACGAGAGCACCTCGCACCCAGCCCAACAAAAACAGTTGAGTCACAGCGTATTGTGCCACTTATTGTTGCGTCTATTGAGTTGTTCAGACGCTCCTAGCAGTAGTACAAGTTGTCCTTTAATTTTATTTTTCTGACTGTTGCTTTAAGGAACTTCTCCTTGTCAATCTTTGTATGTCGACAGGTCAGTCATAGCAGTTTATGGAAATTGGAGGCCTAAAACTCAATGCAGTAACTGGATGGCCTCCAACATCCAAAACTGGGTAATACTAAAGAAATTGAATTTTTGCTGTCCATCAGTTACCTACTTTACCCAAAAAGTTATGTGAGGTGTTATTGCTTTTTAGAGGATGGTTATTAAAACTCCATTTCAACGCAGCCATTGGAGATGATCTTCAAAAGCTCACAAGTCCAACTTTTGTTTAATAGTTATATTTAGGCTAATTAGAAGAGGTCAATCTGCCTTTGAGCGAAAGATGCTTATATTAAGCGTTTATGTTCATTTTACGAAACTTTACGCTGACCTATGGGCTACTGTTACATTGAATGACCAAAACATAACTGGGCTAAACTTTGAAGTTTGTGTCAAACTGCTACGTGAACTTGGGCAAGTTTATATATATAAATTCTAAAATGCCTGCATCAATATTTTTCATTTGGACATTAATTGCACCACCCATAGATTTCAAAAAAACCAAAAACCTCTGCTATTTTTACCTATATAAAAAATAAAGAACATGAGCATTTTTAGTGTTTACTAAAAAGTAACGACGAGTAGTCTGAAAAGAGACGAAGTTTTACGTATAAATAATTCATCATAAAAATATTTTGACAAGAGAATTTTTGGGTCGATGCTCAAAGAGGTCTTTTACTTTTTTACGGCTTCATCGGCATTGTGAAGCGCAAAATAAGCCCCCTTGGCTCGCATCAAGGCATCGGGGCTGCCAGATTCGACTTTTCTTCCATTTTGAAGAACCACTATCTGGTCACAATTCTCCACGGTCGTTAGGCGATGCGCAACCAAGAGACTCGTGCGTTCTCCAACAGCCATAGCTTTGTCCAATGCCGCTTGAACTACACGTTCACTTTCCATGTCCAGAGCGGAGGTGGCCTCATCTAGCAGTAGGATGGCTGGTTTTCTGAGAAGAGCTCTCGCAATCGCGATTCGCTGTTTCTGGCCACCCGATAGTTCACTTCCACGAAAACCAATTTGAGTGTCGTAGCCCTATAATAAACAGCTGTTACTACTCCAATGAGTAGCCTCATAATCGGAAACAAGTTAAACCCTAAAACTGACAAACTTTGAGCTGTCCTACTCCAAAATCCACTTTAAGGGAAACATTTGTTCCTATCTTCACATGCCGACACTCAAGACAATTTATATTGATCTGCTTAGTTGCTAGTCTGCAGGTTAGCACCCTGAATATGCGCTAATGTAATTAAAATGAATAGGAGAACTCTTCAGATTTATATTATTACCCAATTGTGAAGTCCTATGTGTCCTCCGTGGAAGACGAACCCATAGCAGCGAGGGCAAAGCTTGAGTAAACCCACTGTTCTATGTTCTCCAGCTATAAGGTTAAACACGTTTCAGGTCAAGTTACACACCCCGCTTCTGCAACAAACGCAATCTACCAATTCCGGCACAGTACGTTAATAGCGTAAGTAGGATTTCTTAGCAATCAAACTAGATTCTACCAGATTAATAGCTTTTAAATAAATAGATGCTTGACAAGATTTAACTATTTACTTTGATCTTGCTGTAGTCAGGCCGAATTCCACCGAGCCCGCTGAGTTTTTCACAGTTTAGTTGAACTACCTCAATATGGCTGAGATAGCAGGGTTTTCACGGGAACTACACATTTTTTGCCTTGTGCATATTCATTTCCTTAATGGTTTCTTCCGAAGTAGTAGTTCAATGACCGATAAACACTAAGATGTGACTGTTCATTTTTAGACCTTACCTCTGGAAGGCTCTGTATGAAGTCATGTATATTCGCCGCTCTGGCCACCTCAATTATCTCCTCTATAGTGGTCTCCCCTGTCCAGTGCACCGTAACCAATGTTGTCTTGAATGCTCATGTCGAAGAGATTTGGTTCTTGTGAGACGATAGCAATCTGTCGGCGAATCCAGGATGGTTTTAATTGGCGTAAATTAAGACCGTCCAAGAAAATCCCACTCTGCTGACCATGATCGTCTGGGTCATATAATCGTTGAATAAGTTGTAGGCAAGTTGTCTTCCCGCAACCCGATTGGCCAACGAAGGCTGTGTTTGTCTTGCTCTTGACGGTATGGTCGAAGCCCTGGTAACAGAAACCATGTAAGCAAGAATAGCGAAAATAAGCATAAAGCAACTTCCGCATCAGGCCAGGAATGCGTACTGACAGATTATATATATAAATTTAACTTTAGCGTTAGATGATTGCGCATATTTTTAGAAGGAAGAAGACCATAATGGTAAATAATGCATAGCTAAAATTTATTAGCTTCGAAAGGGCACCTCCTAGTTAGTAGGAAAAAGATGATGTTCTCTTGTAGGAATAATCAAGTGATCAATTTGAGTGACGCTTGTGTTAGGAGTGCAAGGTAAGTCTCCTGCAGACAATGGATTGGAAAATAAAACATTTTCCGTAACCAGCGAGTTCAAAAATCACAACAAATGTTAAGGAAGGTAGGTTGAAGTAAGGTAGGGTATTTTTCTTAAACTGAAAGTGGGCCACTTTAAAAATCAAAAATTATTCGCAGAACTGGCGGGTTAAACTGCGATAATAAAAAGGTAGAGGGCTCTGAGAGAAATTCAGGTGTCAAGTATTCGGTGGCAACTTGCAGCTGTGTGAACTCCGTTCCTCATAGCCATCCTCAAGACATGTTCTGTTTCTAGCTTCAGATACCCTATTTGTAACTTTCGTTTTCTTTTAACTACGATAAATGACTGAACGCACAAAAACTGATAAGCATCCAGCCAGATGGTTTATCTTAACTGTTTTCTCACCGAAGCACCTGGCTGAGAAATTTCAGTTCAATAATAATTCATAAACAATTTGATGAATATCTTATTCACATACATTAAATCTTAGTTCATCATAGCACGCAGACTTTCTACATATCTGAAGATGAGCTCAGATCTAAAAGTTCATGGTTAAGTTTTCTTTTAAGAAGAAGATTAATTCTCTACTACAATTTATCAAAGGGTCTCCAGCTATTCTTAGAAAACAAACAAAAATAGAGCTTCCGAGTAATTTGTATTGGAAAGAGTTAAATAAATGCAAAATACCTTGCGATGCGTTGACTAAACTCTCTGAATTTCCCTTTTTCTTAGTTATTTAGGTAGAATCACCAGAATAAAAAGCCTCAAAACAAGTTTGAATTATTTCATATGGGTTTGGATGCTGACATTTTAATAATGATTATATCAGTCATCGACTGACAAAATGGTTACCGACTTCGCGTATTTCATCAATTAATGCTACGAGCTTCACAAATTGAATCTTATTTTCATGGCTCTAAGAAATGTGTAAACTTTGCTGTTTATTATATTAAAAGTTTGTACTTAATTCAAGAACGAGTTGTCTTACAAAATAAATTCCAAAAACATTAATGCAGGTGTTAGAGTTTTCGTAATCTTGCGTAACATATTATTGTGTTATAAAGTCATTCAAAACCGCACAAACAGCACTTAAAAAGAGATTCTTCCGCATGAGAACATTTGTTGATAATAACGATTCTTGATGAACTAAAGCCCCTTTTTAATCGATTATTTGTTACTTTAAAGATTTCCCTCTTTGGTGAGCATATATGCAGCTTCAGTCAAAAGGAAATTTTTCCCAAAATCCATGTTTTCATTTCGAAACAGAAAATAGAATATCCACACTGCTTTAAATGCCTACTAACTTTTCGAATAAAAGTGCATTTCTTTAAGCAGCCCCATGGAACAAAACATTTTAATCTCTAAGTACAGGAGTATTAAATTCATGCAAAAACCGGCATATTTAATTATGCAAAATGTAAAAATTTCCCGTTTTTACTGATGTTTTCATAAAGAATCTTTGCAAAACACTTGCTATTAGCTTGGATTTAGGTGAATTCTTAGGATTCGAGGAATATGTTCCAAGGAGATATTAGTTGAACCATTACCTTCAACACTTTGACGCCTGGCCGAGTTGGATATCTGAAGTGTACGTTCCGAAATTCGACTTCTCCCCGAACAGCAGCACTTGGCTCCTCACCTTCGTCCGTCGGCAGTCTTGATTGCCGGTCCAGAGTGTCAAAAATTTTCTTGGCACCGTTCACTGCATCGTTTAGTGAGGGCAGAAAACTGACTGCGCGACCAAGACCCTGAGCGCCAAATGTCAGCACCATTACACTCCTTTTTGAAAAGGAAATAAACTCAGGAGAAGCGGAAAGTTGCTTTGGATAATATCTTGTCAGGCTAAGACTTTTGCCTAGTAAAGGGGTAATTAAAACTTGCGGGTTGTAAGGGGAAATTGTTCATCTTTCGCAGATGAAAGATTTGGCGAATATGGAAGGATAATCAGAGTCAGTCAGCATTCAGCTATTTAGCTATAAAAAGATATATGATCGCAGACAGCCTCAGACATTAGAGTCATTCTGGTGCTTCTTAAATTTGATTTTCATAATATTTCAGGTGCTGGAGACATAAAGCGAAGTTCAGCTATTGTCATATTTGCTTTCTAACTCCGTCCTCAGTAGTTATTAAATCAAATCGGATTAAAATTTCATATTCATTGGGGAATGGCATTGCAACCTTATTATGGTCCACAGATTTGGATAAGTTTTGTAACCTCCTATTGGGCTTTTTGGCCCCGTTATCATAGAGCGCTGAAATTGATTGCATTAAACTTTATCTCCTAGAAAATTTAATTATCTGTTGTAGTAAAAGTTTTTCAAATAAAGACTACTTTTTGTTTCTCATTTTGAGAGATGATCAACCTCCTTTTTCGGAAAGAACAAAATGAGAAGCGTATTTATTTATGAGAACTCTACTGTTAGTGCTTTTTAAATCGAAAAGTTTATAAAACATTTTTGGACTTTGTTCCTTTATAAGAACAGTGAAGTTAAAAATGTTGGATGGGGATACATACGAAGCCGGCTTTGATATAAACTTGTTGATTTGTGTAACCTTAAAAGCATCTTATTTCTTTTAAATTGCTATCAAAGAATGGTTTTGCTGTATAAATGACTTAATGACTCATGTTTCTTAATCCAAAATTAATGCTAGTTATGTTTTCTCCGAGACAAATCATTAAAATTATTTTTTTATTTACGGATTTATCTATATTTTAAATTTAATTTTACGGCCAAGTTTGAAAGTCGACTATGTCAAGCAATTGGCAGAGGAATATTGTCGGGAGAGACAAGGGAGACAGGAATGGTCATTTCTGGCTATTAGCTGTCTTCAGCCAGGAGGTACACAACGTGGGGATAGAATATGCCATCGGTTAAGCAGAAGTAAAACGCTCTACACATTGAGCTACCGGCTCGTCATCATCAACGAATGCAATTCAATATTCCCTATCTAAACCGGCAAGACAATGAGCCTGCGGCTCAATGAGTAGAGCGTTGGACTTCTGCTCAACGATTCGCAGGTTGGATTATCGGGTGGTGCACCACCTGGGGTTGTGTATGACTGGCTGACGACGGCTAATAAGCCAGAATTCACCTTTCCAGTCTCCCTTGTCTTTTTCAACATTATTCATCTGCATATGCTACTAATAGCTGCTGTGTGGCTGCTGGCGGGGCTCGAGAGTGAGCATTGAGGCAGAGTAGAGCGAGTGACTTCCCTTAGCTATCGGTAAGCGTTCATCAACGAATGTATGTCAAGAGATGCCCAATGAAACCATTTGAAGACCAACTTACCGAAAGAGTGCAGCGGATGTTAGCGTACCATCGTCTATAAGTTTGGCACCGACGTAATATACTGCAGCGCTTTGGAAAAATTGAACCCCCTGTGCGACTGAATTTACAATCGAGTAAATGATGTTGGATTTCATTTTTTCACTGCAACGAAAATAAAACAATTTAGTTGCAGGATTACCGTAAACCGCTTTGGTCTGAAATAAAGTTCTATCGGGTTATTAATATTTGCTTGTATCATTTATCTAAGACGAAGTGCATTTAGTCGAATTTAGTGACCTTACTTACGGATTAAAAAACTTCCGATAGACTGATATACATTTATCGCTTCCTGGCGTTCTGTTAATATTTGAGGGTTATAGTGCTTTACGAGCGAGGTAGTATTATCTTCGTTTAATAATTTCTATATTCTGCCCCACTTGTCGGTTGAGAAAGGCAAAGTTATTTCCCATGCTCGGAAACAAGATATGTAGTTTGGGAAGGCCTACATTAAAACTGTTTTCAAGTAACGTAAATTGGATATTTTTGAGAACTGTGACAGTGTACAAGTTGTTTGTCAGAACTGTTATTCAGCTTTATCCTCAGTTGCAACTTGTCATATCACACACACAAACAGTACTTTACTCAAGTAATTCTATTTAGAATGAAATCTTAATGAGAAGGCAAAATCAGTCCCAGGCTGAATTTCTCTGTCCGGAGTTTGTTTGCAAAATTGCAAGCGAGAGTAAGACCTTACATTTATGATTAACATTCAAGAATATTTTCTGATGCTCAGAGCGACTGAGGGATAAGTGAAGGTGTTCCTTATACATTGTGGTGACATTTCTGGATTAGTTTTTATTGGCAGCCATGCAGGCATCAGCCGGAGATGCTGGTCAGAAGTTTCAAGATAAAACAGAAAGGGTGATTCTAACCATGCATTTCAGATAGATTGGTGAACGCCAGCCTCAGAAAAGGTAGAATATGCGCTTGCTGCTTTTTTGGTGCATAATACTGAAACAATGTTTATCAATAGACTACAACGATGATTCCAAACGAATAAAATTTAAGAATGCCAAATGCAATTCAAGACAATTTCAATTCTGATCGTATCTTCCTCTAAACTGCCTCCTGGTACTCGTCTTTTGTTTTCGATCGGCAAACTGGTTGGAGGCAACTGGCTCTGATCAACTCGGTGGTTGGAATTACTTGCCTTCTGTAAAGCCACTACCTATGCATGGGTTCGGTTTCCGATCAGATGTCTCGAAAACAACGCATTACCGAAATTTGTGTCATACAAACATCCGGTAAACACACAGCTTGTTAGATGGGTAGTTTTTCAATATGGTGGGCGAATGATCCGAGCGCTCCTTCAAGACTATCACTCGAAGCTTCTCAAATACCGTCAAAAGATAGAACAAGAGAAGTCGGGGTTTTGCGAGTTCATAGGAAAGGAAACTATAAAACGGCTTCAACAGAGGTTTCAGAAACAAACACGTGAACAGATAGAGATTAGCGAAAGCAGCACTGGGTAACAAGTTACACAATAAACCTGGTCCAAAGACATCCAAAAAAAGACAAAATGGTGCACATCTTGTCGTAAAAGGAACTGATAGAGCAAAAAACGCAAGTGCTAGGGTATTGGGGCCTCATTCAACACAGCTGATGTCAAAGCTGCCAAGATAATGGCATCAGTGGAGTCAATCATCACTCAGACTGAAGTGACAGATGAAACGAAGAACCCTATCCGATATTCTGTGTCGTCCCTCCCTGTGATTCATAGGCCGCGCGAAGGGGTTTTGAGGTCAAATGCAATGCACCAAGTGAATTCAGGGTCGACAAAGACTTATTTAACGTACCCGCGAGGGAGGATCGTAACATTTTTCCATAGGACAGCACAGGCGACCTTCAAAAACAAAACGCTTGCGGGAGGACCATCAATGGCCGAGTAACCATTACGCCACGAATCAATGACGTTGGTGAAATTACAGCAATAAGTGACTTGAGTAAGGTCCGGCAATTAGGCATCCCATCAACTATTAACCCCAGTGCTGAAGGCGAGCATGTGGTTGCCTGAAAACTGCATACTATAAATAGGGCACACTTTGTACCTCTAGTTCCCGCTTCTGCACCTTTTTCTAACGGTGGTTTTGTGAGAAAAATCCGAAGCTTCTTCTTAAGTGCTTCCGGGAACTCGCCTGTTCACGCCTATCGGTATACATGTTTCTACATGTTTTATGACTTCCGTAAACTACATCTGTGTATTTATGTACGTTTAAGTAAACGGCAAGGGCTTAGAAATACTCACAAAATTAACTTATGTCCTTTTAACAATCAATTTTACAACCTGCATAGATTTGAAGAGGTAAGATGTGAATAGTCAAGTTACTTTAACAAATTGATGTTTTGCAGGTAAAATGCCCCATGAACCAACCGTTGCAAACGCTCGTCCAAAAACCCAGTAATAAAGAAAACACGCAATTATTAGTTGTGTCAAACCTTAACAAGCTGTCCATATTCAAGCACTTCAAAATAAATCGTCAATAGGCTGAACATGACTTGACCAATGTAATGTCCTCTTTCTGCTTACTTTATTGGGCTAATACCATAGTTAGAAAAAGAATGGGTATCGAAAACCTTGGTTAAACTATTTTAACATCTCTTTTCCGTTTTTCCAAAAACTTCCCGTAAATGGGCGAAGTTAATGAACTGGTAGAGTATTATGTTGCCCTACTTAGTGTCAGAGTGCGAAACAATAATAACCTGCTCATTTATTTTTGCATATTTTTAGTAAAACGCTATGATAAAGAAGACTAAATAGTTTTTTATTTTTGCAAGAATATATTCATCTGAGGTTTTTGTTGCGGACATCCATGTTCGTGTCGAAAAGGCTTCCTAATTAGGTGGGCCACAATTACAATCCTAACGTAAAACGTACGTGAAAGCTTTGAAAAACCAGTTATTGCAATAAAAATTGAGAAATATTATTTTTTAAATATTCCTTTAGAAATACGAAAATCGTGGGCTATTCGTTGCCATTTAATGAGGCCCAGGGATTTGGTGGATTCTTTTGCTGCAAAAGGCCATGCAATGTTGCGGTTGAAATAGTAACCTAATCCAAAGAAAATAATGTTACTGTGGTTGCATTTGTCAGCTATTTTTCAACGTTTTTCTTTACTGTCTTTTAGCATTAAGGCCTAGAAAACTTATTCTTCTGACAGTGTTAAATCAGACAAAAGAGGTTTTTTCCAGTCGTATTGCGACGGTCTCTGATGACGGGTTCAAATGAGAATCTGAGACACCAAGCCAACAAACTTCTTCTTCCAGTGGTCGGCTCTGCTCCTCTTCCTCCTAAACTTCTTCCTGGACCTCGCTTGTTCGCTTCTATTAGCAGAATATCCTTCGCCATTTTCGCTTATTCTAGGAATGAGCATAGATTACGGTCATTTGGTCACTTAGCGAATGACACCAATTATCTGCTCGGATGCTCCTCTTATGCAGTGCGAAGCAGACTTATTCCGTGTTTCTCAGTCCCACTGTTAAAAAAGAATTATTGCTTATGAGATTGCACAATAGGAAGGACTACCTGGAAGTATGCAGAGCAAATTACCAAACGACTTCTGAAACCATAATAGGCTTTTCGAAGAGGACACATTCCAAAACAGTCAAGTAACGTGCACACGTACAAAAAATGTAAAGAGGCTACACGGGTACTCACACAATTTGATCCTTTTACGTTTTCTCAATAATTACACAACGGGATCCACATAGGCAGGACATTGAAACAAGAACCCCTCTTATTTCGGGGCCATACGTTAATCTTCGGCGCGAGTGCCGTTAATGTTAAGACTAGCAATAGGTCTTAAGTTAGAGTTCGCGTTGGCCTCATGTTTAGGGGGGAAGGTTCGATTGAAGGTTGGTGTTTGTGTTAGGATTACGAATAGTGAATATTCAGCCTTCCTGTACTTTTTTCACGAATACTGGTATTATCGGATTTCCTATCTCGTGTCTTATCTACTTGCTAATGCAATTGGCTACAGCCATCAAAGTAACTCTAAGAACATGTAGTACAATGTTCATTTACGTCGAAAGAACTACAGCTAGTTTTGGAACCATATTAATATGTGCAAACACCGATTTTGATCCAAAACTGGAAAACGTTAGATAATTTTTGTGTTTAAAATTACTTTTTCTTTTTACATTTATTATCAAAAAGGTATAAGTGTGCAAAATACATAGCAGGAACGTATTACTGAGTATATTTTATGCAAAGGATTTAATTCAGATGGGCATAAAAACCCTTATAATGTAGATGTGCTATCTTATGAAATGTTAACTAAAACCCTTAACTGTGTTTCCGATCTTTAAGTTTTAATCATATGGGGTATAATGGCTTAGTATCATGAAGCATAATCCTAAGATATTTCAGTCCTTTCGGGATGCCGTCTTCTGTCTGGTTGCCTGTCCAATTTGTAATCTGTGACAGATGACCAGTTGTGTTGTTTGGCTTTTCTATTGACTTTCTGCCCTTATACATGGAAATATATGTTATGGTACACACGCAAAAGCCCATCCTCCTTGATGTTTATTTGATAACAAGTTACGTCTTCTTAAAAATTTATAATTGAAAAGGTTTTTTCGGTTTTCAAAAGCTTTGTAAAATTCTAAATAATGGTAAACTCGATACATATATTGACATATAAGAGGAAAAGAACAGTCATCTATGTAATTAAGATTGCATATAGTTCTAAAGATGTTTCAATGGATGTAGACCATGCACTATACTTTATGAATAGCATTAAATGAATGTTACCTGCCATTTTTGATGAAAACACATTTTACGGTCTTCAACATCTCATAATTAGAACTTTTTTTCAATTCGCACGATTAAATTTGTCCAAGTGTACAATTTGAAGACGTAAATTGCTATCAAATAAGTACATAAAAATAATATTCCTTAGGTGTTTACTACAAAATATAATTGAATTTCTAAGGACATCAAAAATCAATCTGAAAAACTCAAACTACATGATTTACCATTTTTATAGGGACCCGGAAAGGAATTCACTCATAAGCCGGCATCCTGAAATGACTGAATTATCTTAAGTGTATGCTGCATGGTTCTACTTATTTAAATACTTATCCAATAGTTTCTAATCGGAAACACGTTTCGCATGTTTTGATAATATATGTTGTGAGACATTGGTCTACTGTACTTAAATATTGACGGATTTATGCTGCTACAGAAGACACACTGACTGACGTTGCAATTTCACTGGGACAAAAAGACTATAGCCCAGACGAACGAAGATCAATATATATATATATATATATATATATATATATATATATATATATATATATATATATATATATATATATATATATATATATATATATATATATATATATATATATATATATATATATATATATATATATATATAGCATATATATATATATATATATATATATATATATATATATATATATATATATATATATATATATATATATATATATATATAGTGAGAAAGAGCATATATATATATATATATATATATATATATATATATATATATATATATATATATATAGAGAGAGAGAGAAAGAGAGGAGAAAGAGAGGAGAGAGAGAGAGAGAGAGAGAGAGAGAGAGAGAGAGAGAGAGAGAGAGAGAGAGAGAGAGAGAGAGAGAGAGAGAGAGAGAGAGAGAGATATATATATATATATATATATATATATATATAGAGAGAGAGAGAGAGAGAGAGAGAGAGAGAGAGAGAGAGAGAGAGAGAGAGAGAGGAAAGAGAGAGAGAGAGAGAGAGAGAGAGAGAGAGAGAGAGAGAGAGAGAGAGAGAGGAGAGAGAGAGAGAGAGAGAGAGAGAGAGAGAGAGAGAGAGAGAGAGAGAGAGAGAGAGAGAGAGAGAGAGAGAGAGAGAGAGAGAGAGAGAGAGAGAGAGAGAGAGAGAGAGAGAGAGAGAGAGAGAGAGAGAGAGAGAGAGAGAGAGAGAGAGAGAGAGAGAGAGAGAGGATGGAAGGAAGGGAATGATGGAAAGAAAGGAGGAATGGAGAAGATGGATGAAGGAAAGGAAAGAGTGGAGGGACAAATGGAATGGATAATGGAAGGAAAATGGAAGGAAAGGGTGGATGGAAGTGGATGAAGGAATGGCATGGAATAGAGGAAATGAAGAAGAGTCTTAAAAGACGCAACCAGAACTGTCTGAAAACTAATTGCAAGGATAAAAATAAAACAAAAGGGTGCTTCAGCTACATCGTGGTGATTTCTTTGTATGGGGCACTAGAAAGGGCTTTTAATATTGGCCAGAAAACCAATCTTCGCCCCCAAATCTCTCTCGTTCAATTATAGAATGGCATAAGCGTCATCAACCTGCAGTGCTCCAGCCAGAGCCAAAGGCGGAATGAAGGCAAGATTCACAAGAGCCAGCTGCCAGCTGAAGTAGAAGGCGAGGATCAAGGAGACGATGACCAAAACAAGGCCCTCGACGATAACACCGCCGCGTTCCCCCGAAACCTTGCGAAGACACGGGACCTCCGTAGCCAAACGATTTGCCAGATGTCCACTCTGGTTTTCAGGCCGATCAAACCAGCCCGCTTCCTACAACAAGATTCACACAGTTTGGTTAGGCAAACAAAGTATAAAAGTTTATAGTAGTCAAAGCGATTGACAATACCTGTTTTAACATTGCTCCAAACAGTTCCTTTCGCATGCGCTTTGTTAGCCTTTCTCCGGAAATACCGAGTACAGTATGCTATATTAATAAAATTAAGGACGTTTTTGTCATCAGGTACTTGACACCTGGTGAGGTTAAACATTTTTAAAAAATATACGAATTTTAAAAAAATGTGCATTTTGGCCTGTTTTGAATATTCTTCCACTTTCAGCTAGCATTTTTACTTAAGATTTGACTGTTGGTAAACGGTGGAGAAACGGGAATGCAATCTGAACATTTTCCAGCATAGAAAGGAAAATAAATTTGAATACAACTCAGACTTTTGACCCAAGGGAGTAAAACCTTTCACAATCCAATCCTTGGCTTCTTTAAATCTAAACTAAAGTTTATGTAAACCATCCTACTTGAAATGGACATGATGCCAACCCCAAGGCTAATAATACATATATGACTTCTCAAAGCAAACTATGTCAGATGGTAACTCACTCAGTCAACAACATTTTTTACAAGGCGGTCTCAGCAACGAACCCCTAAATTCATGTCTTGTATAACTGTAATAGTGAATTTGGAAGTAGGCGAGTCTACACAATTGGTCAATAGGAGCTCACGGATTAGTTACGGGACAAACTCATCTTGTTCTGCCTTAGGGCTCATTTTTGAGCCCCTCCAGCAGTGGCTATTAGTATAGGCAGTAGAGCATTACAAACAAGGAACAGGGAACCTGGAACGGCCATTTTCGGCTTTTTAGCTGTCATCAGACAGCCCCGCCCAACCTCAGGTGTTGCACAACTCGTAGCTCAAACTAGTGACCTGTTGATTAGAAGTCCAACATTCCAACCATTGGACAATGGGCTTATGGTCTTACCGGTCGCCAGCTTTCTAACTAACAGGCCGCGGGGTCAGCCTCAGGTGGCGCAACTCCTGGGTTTATATGGTACGCTGATGAAGACGTATAAGCCAGAAATGTTCATTCCAATCTCCCTGTTCTTTTCACATAATGCTTCACAGTCTGCTCATTCAAAACTCCTGTTGACTGTGCACTTTCCTGATCTCCAACAGTCAATATTTACATATTGAACCTTGATTAAGTACTTAAGTACGAAAGGGTATTGGGCTATAAGGTTTTCATTTGCACGGCTGCTAGGATATATTAGGCAACATATTTAAATGATTTTTCCTAAAGGCCAATTCCATCGTCGTGGCCACTTTACTCTTTACGGCCTCTTTATCACAGCAGTAAGCCGCGCAGAACCATAAATACAAGAACCACTAAACTTTTGAGGTATAATTTCTTCATTTTCTAAGTCAAACTGTAGGCTTATTTTGCACGTTTATATGAATCAAATATTTGGACCAAGTGGAATGGGAATAATAGGCAAAACCTGCCTGACAAAAGACCGTTAGGAATCGCAAGAATCCGACCAGAGACATCATACCAGCGAGAAGCCTTGCCCTCGTGGGTATTCGTTTGAAGAGAACTGGTTCAATGTAGAGCTGCAAACAGAAAATTGTTTAGATTGTTAGGCATAATCTTTCTCCAAATATCCGTTTTGAAATTTGAAAAGCACTTTTTTGCGTTTATAATACACTTATTCGACGAAGAACAATTAGACATAGGCATTTTCAGTAATCCGTTCAGTAATTCCATGTGTTTCCGTTGGCAAACAGCTTAGTTATGGAATATGGTGAATCTTTTGCAAATTATGCTTTTCAATGAAAGGGTTTTTTAGTGGTTCCCAAACGACTAAAGTAAGAAGGAAATACTACAATGTGCGTCCCACTATCGATTTCTTCTTCTAGATTATCTTAAACGTATAGTATTTCAAAAAATATCCGTACGTCAAAGGTCTCGGCATAAACCAGAGCAAAGCATGGCTCGAGTATTCCGCTTCCAACTGCCATGAGGTATCCGATAGCAAGCAGACCTGCATAGGGTTTGCTTAACTTCAGCGTCCGCCAAGTGACCGAAGGACCCTGAAAGATGGGCAAAAGAGCTCGCGTATAAAGAGCAAGGCGAAACATGAACTACATGCTTCACTGGTCGGCCTCTGATAAAGCTCAAAGCTTCGCTAGCAAAACCTATTTAGCAATGGACTGTAGTTTTTAACGTTCACTTTCACAGTTTATGTTGATTCATAAAGATCCATGCTGTTACCAGTGGTCCATGCTCTATGATGATACTATTTGTTCGACATGTATTAAATTTCTATTATCTGTGAATAAAAAGAGAACCCAGATTACAGGTTACAAACATTACTTATGACTTCCCTTTGGCGCTGATATCTCAGCAGATACTGTTTATCAGTATGTGAGTTAATTGACAGTGAATAATAAGGTTTTTTGTTCACGACTAACTTGTTATGACAAATTCAGTCTGTGAAATAACACCCGTCTGTTGAAAAATCTGGTGATTACGAGACCAGCTTTATCATAATTGATGTCAATACTTCGTTTAAAGTAAGCCAGGAACTCATTGCAACATCCTTAAGTACCTAATACCTGACCTATATGTGGCTGAATATAACTATTTAGCGTAGACAAATGGCATGTAACATATGAACTAATGGTGAATGAACCTGTTATATACATCAGTATTTCGCAAATCCTTTAAAGTCACTAGTACAAATGAGGTTTTTGACAGTTAGGAACAAATCGAATCATTGTTAATTATAACCGAAGTATTAAAATAGCATATTGAACGAACCTTATTTCGACTTTCATCTAAACTGTCATTATCGGCAGGCTCTGTGGGTTCTTGTAGTAGCTCCTTGACCTTCTTTGGGGAAATAAAATAAAGGACATTTAGAGCACTTGAGTCAGCTTGTTGACTGAGTTTTTTTTTATTGAGCAGGCATTTGTCGATAAAAGTGTAACTTATTGCTTTAAATACCTATGAATTCCGTCTCGTTTGTTAATTCGAGATTGATTAATATAGACCTTATTCAAATGATGTATATAATGATTACTCACTTTAAAATCAGTCAAGTGAATCAATGGCCTTTGAACTCATGGAGCTCTTCGAAGCTCCTTGTCTTTTGAAAAACTTAAAAGCTGCTTTTTGAAAGGTGACCCAAACTTATTTTACTTTGTAATTCTAGGTTTAATAACACCAACTCTGATAAACATGATCCTTCCCTCTTCCATCTGCATATTAGCACCTAAAGAGATAAACCAAGGGCTAATAGTACAAAGTTATCACATATTTGTTTGCGTCAATGGTTCCACCAAACCCAATATAAAGGTCTTTCACGACTTTAATAGCGGGCACGATAAGACAAGACTTTAATATGCCTGCTTGGCAAATTATGAGCAAGCTCCTAAGCACAATATACCTTCTGTCGACCATTTCACTCCTGGTTGAGCGTTGGATGCTTAAGCGCCTGTTTAGACTTGCCGAGTCATATTCCACCTTTTTCTTTCCGGTATTCTTGACCTCGGGTGTCTCCTCGTTCTAAAATTGATTTTAAAATAGCAAGGACAGCATGAAGGTACAATGGAAATAGAAGACCTTTATAGTATAATTTAAGCAATTCTAATTTTCTCGAACTGTTCCAAACATGTATATAAATATATAGTCATGGTTATATTACCTACAAAGACAAGGGAGTTTGAAATTGCCATTTCTGGCTTAAAGCCGTCACCAACCAGTCGTAGCCGACCCCACGCGATGCGGAGCCCGATGCATGATCTCGCGACCTAGAAGTCCAACGGTCTATTTACTGCGGCACGAGCTCGTTGTCTTGCCGGTTTCGACCGGGATTATTAACAATGGTAGATTGGCGGGGCTCTAAAGTGAGCCCCAAATCACAATGCGACGAGTGAGTCCTGTAAGCGATCGGTGAGTGCCTATGTACCATTGCTAATAATCTCGATCGAAACCGGCAAGACAACGAGCTCGTGACGCAGTTGGTAGCACGTTGGATTTCTAACCAAGAGATCATGAGTTCGAACCTCGGGCGCCGCACCGCCTGGGGTTTGGCATGATTGGCTGATGCTGGCTAATAAGCCAGAAATGGCCTTCCCAGTCTCCGTCGTCTTTTTCGGTAATATAATTCTTCCTATACCTCTAGCCACTCTGCGGCTGCTGGTGGAGATCTATGACGAGTCACAAGGCGGAACGGGGCACTTGAGTCGTGTAACCAATCGGTGATCTCCCATCTACCATTTCATACATATATATATAAGAAGGTACGAGTTCATGGACCAGAATGTAGTTTGACTGACGCTTCGGAAACCCTCTCGTTTCCATCATCAGAGTTTTGTGGTTCTGCTGGTCTTGACTTTTGAGTCGTGTAACCAATCAGTGAGCTCCAAACTACCATTTTATATATATACATATATATATATATATATATATATATATATATATATATATATATATATAATCGGCAAAACACGTGTCTGGGCTTTTAGCTAGTACCTATGCCTAAAGTACGGTATAACGTCTTTGCCATATAAGATTCATACTACTTGTAGTACTGCTTGTTTGTAGAATGGGCATTACGTGGTTATTCCACAGTGGTTGATTGTCTTCGACCCAAATGTTCATTGAAATTTCGGGTCTGACCCTAAAAAGTCATGTCCGAATCACCTGACTCCATGTCCTGCACTTAATAATTTCAGAAATTATTAACCCGATTATTCTCTGGAGTCCATATACCAGAAACCGTATAGAGAACGCTGGGGGACCCACTGAGGAGCCGAACCCCTCGTTGCTGTGTCACGCAGTAACAGAAACAGCGGCGAAACACGTGTCTGGGCTTTTAGCTAGTACCTATGTCGGAAGTACGGTATAACGTCTTTGCCATATATATATATATATATGTTAAAGTGGAACCGACAAAGACAAGGGAGACCAGAATGGCCATTTCCGGCTTATTAGCCGTCATCAGCCAGTCATACCCAATCCCAAGTGTGGCACACCTGGGATTCGAACCCGCGGCCTTTGGTAATTGAGTCAAATGCTCTACCATTGAGCCATGGGCTCGTTGTTTTTGTCGGTTGTGATCGGGTATATGATTTTAAAGTGGAACCGACAAAGACAAGGCGACTCGCGGGTTCGAATCCCATGTGTGCCACACTTGGGATTGGGTATGAGAGGCTGATGACGGCTAATAAGCAAGAAATGGCCATTCCGGTCTCCCTTGTCTTTGTCGGTTCCACTTTAACATCATATACTACATGTCGCTATGCGACCGCCTGCGAGGGCTCTAGTCTGAGCTCCAGGGCACAACGGAACATACATGTTCCTTAAGCAGATCGGTGAGCAACATACTATCATATATATATATATATATATATATATATATATATATATATATATATATATATATAGCATAACGGAGGTGGTTTGCATCCCAAGATATTTTATTGCAAAGAAAAATGCTCTTTGGGAAATTGATTTGTACTCGTAAATTTTGAATTTGTTGACACCAACCCATCGTCAGACGAAATTAACATAGGAGAACGTGAAGTGGCGCGACAGAACAGATAGTGACAAACTAACAGCTTGTGTGAGGGGGTGGTGGCTGGGCAATTAATTAAGGCATGTTTTGGGATGGGAGAGATGAGTAGAGAACATTTACGTTTGCTTATTTTTGAGGGGTATGCGGGCGACGAGTAACTACCGTCGGCTATATTATCAATAATGGTTCCAGGTTGAATGTAGGGGTCACTGGGTCAGTTGGAGGTGTTGGAACGTTTAATTGCGGTTCACCATGTATGAGGTGGGGTTGGCGAAAAGTGTGATTTAAAGCTGCAAGGATTAGCGGTCGTTGTGAGGGGGTGGGCGCTCGTTAGTAAATCGTGCATGTTATCCTTCGTAATGAGCATCTAGGTCGACGTGGCGGTTAATGCTAGTTGTCCTAGTGTGCCAAGCTTCGAGGAATCCTCGAGCTTGTTTGGTGTTGGCCATGGCGATCTCTTCGGTACCGTCCCAATTGAAGAAATGGTCGCATTCAAGCGAGTGCGCAAACACGAGTGATAAGGGGTCACGTTGGCAAATGGCTAGCTTATGTTCGTTGATGCGAGTCCCAAGACGTCGGCCTGTATGGCCAATGTAAACAGAAGGTCAGTTGGCGCACGGTATGCGGTAAATGACATTGCTAATTGTTCCTCGGGTAGGGGGTCCTTTACTTGGCATAGGGTGGCGCGTATGGAGGATGCAGGATTGTGGGCGACAGAAGTGCCAAAGTGAATTAATTGTCGAGAGATTGTTTCAGAAACACCTTGCATGTAAGGTAAGGCATAGAATTTCCGTGGCACTATATCTCCTTTAGAAACAAGGTTCTGCGTTTGTCTCTGGCGTCGAAGACGATTTTTCACGAAGCTGTTGGGCATCCATTGGAGCGGAATAACTAATATAAATACGATAGTTCTTTCTTAAGAAGGTCATCGCTGCTGCGATAGCGGAAGGCCCGATGGAAAAGGGTGTGAACACAGCTTCTTTTGTGGGCCAAAGGCTGGTTACTTGCAGAGTTAAGCACGATTTCCGCAGTAGATTCCTTTCGGTGGACGCTTGTTGCGAGTCTTACATCACTGAGTCTTTGTATATTCACATCTAGGAATGGTAGTGCATCTCTTGTCGCAGCTTCCCGTGTAAATTTTATAGCAAGGAGTTTCTGAAACAATCTATCAACAATTAAGTCACTTTGGCATCTCTGTCACCCACAAGCCTGCTTCCTCCATAAGCACAACCCTATGCCGAGTAAAGGACCCCCTACCCGAGGAACAATTAGCAATGTCATTTACCGCATACCGTGCGCCAACTGACCTTCTGTTTACATTGGCCATACAGGCCGACGTCTTGCGACTCGCATCAACGAACATAAGCTAGCCTTTCGCCAACGTGACCCCTTATCACTCGTGTTTGCGCGCTCCCTTGAATGCGACCATCGCTTCAATTGGGACGGTACCGAAGTGATCGCCATGGCCAACACCAAACAAGCTCGAGAATTCCTCGAAGCATGGCACTCTAGCACAACTAGCATTAACCACCACGTCAACCCAGATGCGCATTACGAAGGATTGCGTGCACGATTTACTAACGAGCGCCCAACCTCTAGCAGCGACTGATTACGTAAATGCATTTTAAGATAATTATTTGTCAAGAAGGTTCATTTGACAGCATCTCTTCTAAAGGTAACCATTTTATTCTTTACCCAAGTGTGCCGACACTGAATGCATGAAAACGTACAAGATGGGCCTTTTTGAGAACTATCTCCCAAAGCTGTGCCACATTTTACTGATGGAATTCGTACGCGTGTAATTGACACTGTTGAGAATTGTCACGTTGAATTTCTCCCTCCAATGTTAACCTATTATTATAATTATTAATGTAATAGGATTTCTTTCGTGTTCTTGAATGCTCTTAACCAAACCTACGTTATTTCATCCTTCTTTTAAGCCCATCGGGGTTAATAAATCATTTTATTATTTATTAGACGAATACTTACATTTTTGATCCAGAATTGAGCCTACTGCTACGATTTATCTCAATAACTGACTGTGAACAGGCCGTATACCGTACCATCAAGCAAGAAGACTTGCGATGTTTCAATAGTTAACCCAGGATTAATAATCGCTCCAATTCCTATAAACTAGAAGATCTGCAAATACCTCTCTTTCACGTAGCGGTATTTCTCATAAACGCAGAAGACAAGCGTTGGATAGCCACTGGTTAAAATGCATTCACTTTGAATTCAACTTTTGGTTATTTAAAGGAATTAATTGGTCGAGGTATTAATTGCGGTATAGTAGGAAACCTCGATTGCCAATCCGTTTTTTGTAAGCTTGACACACGGCCTTGCTGAAAACATTTAAAGAGTTAAAGTGGGGAAACTGCAGATTCTTTTACAATGAACTTTAAAAACTAACTAGTTATACAATTAAAAGTCAAGTTGGGATTAGCTGAAACCCCACGGAATGTTAATGCTACTTTGAAATATATACCTAACACCTTAAATGGAAAGTGAAGGAACTATTTTTTCTAAAGCTGGTTTACTAAATAACTACCAAATATAGCATTCGGGTTGAGGTTTCCAAGGATTGCAAAACCGTTCAAAAACACTTAGATCGGTTCACCATTGAAAACCATTTTTAATGATGATCATTGAAGGACCTCATTTTATTTTGAATCTTATACTTTCCTGGGAATTCAAGCGGTAAAAGATGGGCAGGTCAATCCAGTGATAGAGAACCTTTATGCATAAGGTAAAGACGAAATAAATCTGTAAGTCACCATCGACCATGTGTATATACACACTTTGCACACCAGGAACTATGTTCTCCGACCACAAAGACCGTCTGTTTACGCAGTTACTTTATTACGTCAATCACAAATGATCGCGATTTTGCGTCAGAAATATCGTGAATGCTTTTTATGCAATGACACATATAGAAACTGCAAACGTCAAAATACAACCAACTTATCAATTTAAAGCTGCTCTCTGAATTTATAGCCAGTGCACAGGCTCAATGGCTCTTATAAATCGTTGTTATGTCGCTCCCAGGCCCAATCAATGAGCGTATTTTTATTTATCTAAAAAATGTCTTTTTGCTTGCATTTACTGCTAGCCCGCAGTGTCAACTCGTGGCAGTAAACACCTTCGAGAAATGATATCTGCATTAGCTAAATAAATAAAATATTTGTCCCCAGTTGTAACCCAATAACTCCACAGAAAATATAGGCCTAAACAGTATGCACTTCATGCACTGTAGCCATTGAGGCATATGATAAGTACTACGATAGGCAAGAAGGAAAGCAGTGTCTCTTATTAAAACTCGCTGACGTGCTTTCCTGCACTTACAGGGAGGATTGAACACAATCCAAAGGGATAAATCGTGCTTTAAAAACTTATTTATGAATAATGTATTGTTTTCTGCCACTACCGATAGGCACTCCTACACATCTCGAACATTCTAAAACCAAATGGCAAATTGAAATTGATTGGTAAATGGCACAAAATATATTACCATACTAGCCACCATGCCAGCGTATATGCCTCCAAGTACCAAGAGATCTTCATGTGTTCCCGTCTCCTTTATAACTCCATGGTCAAGAACAATGATGCGTCCTGCATTTCGTACAGTAGTCAAACGGTGGGCAACCATCACCACAGTTCTGCCCCTACCAGCCTTATCAAGAGCCGCTTGGACCGCCTGCTCCGACCTCGTGTCGAGGGCCGACGTTGCTTCATCCAGAAGGAGGACAGTCGGGTTTCGAAGTAGGGCTCGTGCGATTGCGACTCGCTGCTTCTGCCCTCCTGAGATACCGGTTCCGCCTTCACCAATCCACGTTTCGTAGCCCTGTTGACGTAGAGGGTGTACACTTGTTAAAATGATTGGGCTTACCCGGGCTTTTTAAGGCCTGGAGTTAAATAGACATCAAACAAACTTATCTTTGTAGGTGAGATACTAACTTCAGTGATCTTGGAAACTGTATAGACACTGTTTGGCTCATTTTCGATTGTCTTTCAGGTATAATATAACGCCATAACTGTCTGAACTCAAGGCCAAAACAACTTTAAAATTCATGCTCATGAAATATTTGATACGTTTTCAAGCTGTTTAAAGATTCCCTTGCATAAAATAGACGTTTTATCTCTTGATAAGTGCAAAGTGTTCATCAATCATTTTAGGCAGATGTCAGAGCATGCATTGAGTCCGAACTTCTTTAAAAGCTATAGAGACCGTTGGAAAGTGACTGTTTTCCAAAAGAGGTAATGAATTTAATGGATTACCGCAGATTGCTTCAGTAAAAGTTGAAATTCTTCGCTCTGTGTGCAATTGAATGGTTGTCAGTCTAATAAGCTGATAGCACACCCTTTGTAGAACAGGTTTAGTTGATTTACATACTTACTACATACACATTGACAAAGGAACCAAATTAGATCAGAGTGTAGGGAAATTTCAACTGCTCTGGACAAAGCAGTTATATATACAGAAATAAGAGACAAACCAAGAGGAACCAGCATGCCACTTCAAGCTTATTAGCCTTTGTCAGCTAGTCAGACTAATTCCCATCTTTATAGAACTTAGGATTTGAAGCTGAATTCTTTGGTCGTTTTGCGTTAACGTCAAGTCCCTACTACTGCATCAATGGTTATTTTCCTCTCGCTTGTGATAAGGGAAGATATATATACTACCCTAGACTGGGCCTTCACCAATTGCAAAGCTACCAGTAAAACATGAGCCCAACTCTATGAAATGCCTAATTGTAGGATAATATTAAAAAATGATGAAAACAAATATAATAAATTATATTCAAAGAATTGTGTCTTTAAAACCTTTGGGAGTTATGAAATGATCAGTTTCAGATTCTGAACTAGGAGTATAAATAATTATATTTAATGATGTCCACGTGACACATTTGCAACCTAGTTAGAATTTGTGGTCATATTTAAATTTTCATTGCCTGATAACGATGTATTTAGGAATGCCCCACCCAGCTAACACAGGTGGCTATGCGATAAATTTTTGGAAGAGAAAAATACTTGTGGCTTTAGTCTAACACTGAACCTTATTTAAACTAAACTGTTGCCTCAATTATAACCCTAGCCCTAACCTGCACCTAAACTCTATAATTAACGCGAACCAAAACCTATTCTCTTAGCATACTCGTGACCCTAAACCTAACTCGGACTCTAATCCTACCTCTAAATCTAACCTTAAAAATCAGCTCTTATACACACCTTAATCTTTAACATAAGTTCTCCTGAATGTGGCGCAAGGCCAATTTAATTGCGGGTGGATCTTATTCCGTATCCTAATTACGTTGCCACACAGTCATCCTTAGTCAAAGGGAGATGCAATTCTCTATGATTTCAGGCATGATCAACTCCTGCCTTTTAGTTTAGAGTTAAGTATTAACAATCTATTCACAGCGAGCAGCGTGAACCACACGACTTCTCCCACTGTAACTTCGGAGCTTTTTCTTCAGACAATTATACTACGATTCTGTTGCTTATATTCTACCTAAATACAATTTATTTGATCTCACTCTAACTTTAAAAAATGCACCTGACTGTTTCATTTGCGCCTTTCAAACCGATGTAGGACCTTTCATAATTAAACTACCGGAATGTGTTTGGATAAGCGAAAACACAGTCATTATTACATCTCAATTATTAAAACAGCTATTTCGGCAGCACTCTGGTTCTCCAGTGCAAACTGCAGATCAAAGGGTGAGCTTAACCGTGTCAGATTTTAAAGGACATCACAGGCTGTAACTCCCACGAGCAGTCGCAACTTTGATAAGCTATTAGGCATGACTTTGGTACCGTTAAGTCCCACCTCACAAACGACAACAGGCATAACGGTTATGTAGCATATGAACAAAAGGTGCTCAGCTGGTAAAACTACCTCTGGGAGTCCACTAATGAAGTCGTGGGCATTTGCAACCTTCGCCGCCTGCTCAATGTCATCTTGGCTAGCTTCCGACTCCATCATGCCAATGTTTGTCCTCACTGATCCTGCAAACAATACTGGTTCCTGTGAAACAACGCCCATTTGCTCTCGAAGCCATTTTACGTCTAGGTCGCGGATGTCCACATCGTCAATTAAAACCTGTAAAACGGGTTTTTGTTAGTTTTTCATAGATGCATTCAGTAATTCTTAAATGTAAGTCTTCTACCTGGCCTTGGTTTACGTCGTAATGCCGCTGAATAAGTTGCACTATTGTACTTTTTCCCGAACCGCTGGGTCCAACCACAGCAACTGTCTCGCCGGGTGAAATTTTCAGGTTGAAATGTTTCAAAATCTATAAAAAGATGTAGGAAAATTTAATCGTAAAACCTGTCCACAAGATTTTTTCTACTTTTCTTCAGTTTTCTTGCTTATATATCCGAGCTATTTGATATCATGAGACTCAGGTTCTATGGAAACCCTTTAGCATATGGTATTTATCAGTCAAGCCCTAACATAAACGCAAGTTTAAATAGGTATACAGATCAGGAACTTAAATAAAAAATATTTGTAACGAGTGGTTGTGTAACCCTAATAAACTGGCACTGCAATATTGTACAGCCCTGCTAACGGACACAATCGATAGGTGGACGTGTAATACGGGAACTATGCCAATAGGGGTAGGGCGGTAACGCGTCGGCACTGAAAAGAAAGTTGTAGGCCTAGAGTCTTCGTTCAAGTGGGCTTAATTTTAGCGCATTCCACGCCTTCCTATCCATGGTTACTTATCCACGCCTGCCTAATCCTAACCTTCACTTTATTCCTTCTGTTCACCAGAGGTAATATTTTTTGCCAGATTAATAGTGTCTAAGAATACCTCCTTGCCACAAATTCCACATCAAAGCTGAATTAGTAAGTCCAATCAATGGTTAAACACAGGAGAGCAGTCCAAAAACTCAATTGATACCGAATTTAAAATCGTTCGGTTCGTGAAAGGCTGATTCCTCTTACGCGGAGTAAAGGAATTTCTGATTGCGTCGTTCGGTTTGGATTAAAAATTTATGCCAAATATTTTTAAAGCATTTATTGCTTTAATAGTTAACCGATTTTTCCATGCAATCAGAACCCTCTGATGATATCAAGTGACTATGTTTTCCACCGTACCTAATTTTAATATACATGTATAGTTAAGCTCGGATATCTGTTTAAAATACACTAAGGAATATCAAAGGCTAAATCAATTGCCTTCATTATTCATTACCTTTTTCAAAAGAAAACGCACAAAGACGCATAAGCTGCAAAAATCTGTATTACAACGTGATCAGATTAAAAAATTAGACTTACTGGAATATTGGGCCTCTGTGGATAGGAAAAGGACACGTCTCTGAATTCTATTTGGCCACGGAAATTAGCTAGCTGTCTTCCACCACCCTCTGAGTTGATTACCGGGACCTTTATATAAAGAGTAATAACATTATGTTTGAGAACGACCTTCTTCAAAGAGAATGTAAGAAACAAACTTCGTTGGCGTTCAAAGGCGTTTGCCTATCTTTCTCTTAATAAACTGAACTGAACTGGTCGTCTTAAAGTAGCCTATGAAAATTCTTCAAAAATTCGGCTATTCATTACCCCCTGAGGCTTTTCTAAAACTGAGTTGAAACTATGCTGCAAAAAGTTTAAAAAATTATGTCAAAACTGAAATGCAGTAAACAACAATATACATCAAAAAAGTTCCTTAAAAAACAACACTCTGTTCATATGTGCCAGCTAGAAAGATCATCGTGACTTGACCAGTAAAATTTACGTTTATGAGAAATCAGGCTCAATAAATCCTATTTTGACTGCATGTAAACACGTGCGATTATAAGACCGCCTTATTGTTCATTAGTTAATTTCATTCTCCCTTTTTTCTTTCTATATGTCGCACAAAAACAAAATCTATCTGACTGATTTCTAGTTGTCTCTCTTTCAACCAGTTCTTCTTCCCCTTGATCCCCGATAGGACCGCCCATCCGCTTCTCTGCGCCATTTCTTCTACCAACTTAAACCACATGCAACGAGGCACACGCATCTTGTATAAGTTGTGTGAAAAAGCATATATCCGGTTGAAAGGCTAAGTGCATCTTCACTTTTTCCCTGCTTCTGCTATCAGTTGGGGGCAAATGCTACTTACTCGTTTTACGACATTAACTAGATGAGGGTGATTAAAATTTTCAAATTACAGAGAAGCAAATACCTCATTATGTTACATGATCTTTCAAATAGTTTTCTTGTGTTTATGTTCGACAGGATAATCAAATATCTAGATTTATTTGCTCAGCTGACTTCATACACCCCCAAAAATATAGGAGACACTCTAACGTTCCATTTCGCCGTTGACTAATGAGTTGAAATATTATCCTCAAGGAGTAAATACGAACCAGGCAGAGGCGACGAGATATGTACAACTTTATCATGCCATAAAATTTTGCGATTAATAAGTACCACTGACGATGACAAAAGACGCAGAAATGGCCATTTGTGACTTAGTAGTCGGGATCAGGAAGTCCGGCATTTTGAACCCAACGGGGGGAACGTAATCAGCATAGTGCGTAGCCTATAACATTTACAGGTGAAATGTTGTTGAACTACTTGCTTTAGTATCAACAAACCCTTAGAAAGTATTCAGCCTCACTAAAAAAACTAAAAAATAACCATTGTTATTTGAAACGCCCCGAGACCGAGATATCTTTGTCGGTCTTGAGTTACCCTAATGCATCATGTTCAACCTTATTTCACACGGTTTATGAGCCATTAAGATGGACGACACCTGGTGTCAGATAAGAATCTTCGTCTCCTCCGTCACTTCCATCTGATTTGTAACCGATTCCACTGCTGCAATCACGTTAATAGGTTTGGCATCAACTGTTTTGAAGAAGGCTTCGTGTCTTCAAACCTGTACTTGCTCCTTTGTCAGTTCCTTTGACGACAGGTTGTGTACCAGTATGTCGTTTCTAGATGACGTTGGATTAGGCAGCTTGTGAAATTTGTTCTCCAATTCTGCGTCGCGGGTCACTTTCAGTTCGCGTGCTCATTCAGTCACCCTCTGCTGAAGCTTTCGTACCATTTCTCGCATCTGGTCATCTCTGGGTCAATTCTCTGAGGGTAGTTGCGCAGCCTTGTCTATTAATCGTGAAGGAGCACATGGATCATTTGTTTTCCGTACTGAAATAATGCACGCAGCGCCAGCTCCATGTTAACCGGGGGTTTGAATAGAACACATTTCAGCAACACATTATTGTCGAGACACCTGTGCAGAAACCGAATCTGCGCATAAGTAGAAGCCTCTCGAGGGGCCAATATTTCCCATCTTCGGGTCGATCGGAGCGCTTCGGGCCCAAATAAATTTCAGATACAAGTGAAAATGCAAGTCCCAGAAAATAATTAAGAAGAAGTAGATGCGATCACTGGTATAAGAGCTTTATTCGCCTACAACGGTTGTAGTCGCTGATCATCCAACACCACAGAATGAAATTCTGGGCTCGGTATGTGGATGACACCTTCATCGACATCAAACGTTATCAGGTGCTCACGTTCAAAGAACATCACGACAGCGTTTACCCGGACATGCAATTAACGATGCAGGAGGAAGATAACAACCAGCTGGCTTTCCTTGGCATCCTCGTCTGCGCACAAAATTGTGGTTGCCTGAAGACCAAAGCGTTCAGGAAAGCGACGAAAACGAAGTAACTACTGAACTTCAACACCAATCACCCAGTCAGCCACAAACGTAGTTTCGTAAGGACGCTATATCAGTGTGTTGAGAGGCACTGCAGAGAACGGGAAGATAAGGTTGTCGAATTACAATATCATCAAAGGGTGTTCAGAGAAAATGGCTACCCGCGCAAGTTCGTCAACCGGCGCCTGCGCAACTAAGACGAGAGACAAAGTCATAACGGACCTAAATATTGGCGAGTGATTCCATACGCCAAAAACGTATCGGAGGCCGTCAGCCGCCTTCTCGCGCCACTAGGACTTGGAATCACAGGCAGACCGGAGACGACCATTCGGCGTCAGGTAATAAGACCAAAGGACCCGCTGCCACGGCAAGGAACATCTGGAGTTGTTCATTGGATCAGGTGCAGTTTCGGGCAAAGCAACTACGTCGGAGAAACTGTAAGACTAATTGAACGCGAATTGCTGAACACGCGGCAGCAGTGCGGCGAAATGATGCCAGTTCTCAAGTGGCGGCTCATTCAGCAAGAACTGGCCGAAAATTCAAGTTGTATGAAGCCAAAATTCTCGTAAGAGGTGATAATCGCGTGTGCCGCGAGTTGATTAAATCATAGTTCACTGGCCCTCAGTCTATCAACAGGTGCAATGACCGCCCCAACCCATACTCGGTGCTGAGACTCAGTTTGGCCAGAGCGATTGGCCACTCGGGGAGCGTTCAGGCGAATGCATTTTCCAACGCCAGTGCTCGTAGGACAGATGGCTGAGCAATTATCACACCAAACTCCAACACGGGAGACAAAATATCAGCGGAAAATTACGTGCATGTTGGCCATCAAACAATTAGCACACCAGAGCGCAGTTATCATTGATGAAGGGTGAGCCGTTAATTTCCATTGGAATGCAGTCGCATAGCGGCTGCATACTCTAAATACTGCAACTCCCTGTGTAAGGATTACTCCTATCTGATACTGTCTCTGATTATGGGTTCGAGTTAGAATCCGAAACGTCAGGCGAATAAAGCTCTTGTTCCAGCGATCGTATCTACTTGTGCTCAATTACTTCCTGAGACGCACATTTTCGATTGACGACAACCTTCATATAGCTTCTTAATTCACGGCATAGAAATTCAAGAAAACTCTGTATGAAGTTATTTACTTTGTTATTTTGGGTGCAGCTTTCTGCTCAGAATTTACCGATAAGCACAAATATTGGTCCCACCTTTCAGCATGGCTAGGAAAGATGTCAGAATATATAGCACCAGCACCACTTAAATTTAAGAATACTTTCTGTTGCATTTAGTATACATTGGTAGGTCGTTGCCTTTTTAAGGCAGATGCGTTTTGCTCCGCTATTAAACATACACGGCTGCTTAGCTTTCTTCATTAGAAGGGGAAAATGTCAAAGAAAGCATCGTCTTCAATCAAACTCTCCGCATTTTACCTTCAGTTCTGATAAATTGTACTCATTTTACAAATAAATGAGCAACTCTCATTCTTTCCGGTGATTGTGGTTATCAAAAAACTCTTACTCGTTCAATGGTTGCAAAGACTGGTTGAGCGACAGTCGCAGCTCTGAGGAAGAACTCCATTAGCGGCAATGATCGTCCAATAGCGATGGAGCCGTAAACAATGTTCATAATTACCTTAAGTGACAAAACAAGATTTTGAATTAATTTTTCTTCCTAATGAATAGTAACAATTATAACATAGAAGTAAACACAAAAGAGCATAGAATGCCTGCTTGATTTTTCAAGCGTTAAGGGAAAACATGCTATAGAGAAAACCTTTTGGAAAAGCATGTTCTAGGTTTCTGTGTTTGCGACAAGATGATAGTTTGCACCTCGAGGTGATAAAATGTTCACGTAATTCATAATCTTACTATGTAGGTCATTATTAGATGAACGCTAATATATTCTGGCTTCAGAGCATCTCATGCCCCTCGTGGTCTTCAGTGCTGCCGCTCACTCATGTGCTTTCAGTCAGCCTGATGCCCTCTGACAATCGATTGCTTGAGCCGAGCGAGATTGGCACTAGCGTTGCGAGAGCTTGTGTCCAACCACTGCCGCTACTTTCGCTGATTGGCTGCAGGCGGACAATGCCCAGGCGCATGCGATTCGTGTCGGGGCTAAGAATCTCAACGACTAGCGTTTGCTTGGTTATTTGGCTTGGTACCTCCGTCTTCTGAGAAGCGTGCAGACTTTTTCGACTAACGAATGGAGGCGAATGTTCATACTCAAGGTTTGCGTATAAGTGAAGAAGATGGTCATTCGTTTACCGGAACTATGGCTTTATTCGTCAGAGTTTTCGAACTCTTACTGGAGTCCATCGTGCAACAGTCCGGAGATGACTACGCAGGGCCCTGTATTCCTGCAGTCATCGATCAGAACTCTCGTCATCTGCTTTATAAATCGCCTGACAACTTTCCTGCCCATGGCCGTATTAACGGGAGTCTTATATCTCAGGCATTGCGGTGTCAGTCCCCTCTTGCACGCATTGGTGCAAAAAGCGTAGTTGCACGTACGTTGCTGCCTTATGAAGCTGTTCGAATTTTGTCAAAAGAACTACTTCACCTTTGCCAGAGAAACCTATGAGCAGATCAAGGGAACTCCAATGGGCTCCCCAGTCTCCGGTTGAGTGGCAGAATTGATCCTATAAGACCTGGAAAAGATCGCTTTCACCCAACAGCAGCCTATCTCTTGGCGCCGTTACGTAGACGACACATTTGCTATCGTGAAGAGAAACATGCTGAAGCATTTTCATGATCACCTTAACTCGATCTTCCCAGATATACAATTCATGAGGGAAGAAGAAAAAGAGCAGCAGCTCCCCTTCCTTGATGTACTCGTCAGGCTAAGTCCCAACTGCGAAACAGAAACGGCTGTCTACAGGAAAGCGACGAACACCACGCAGCTTCTCAATTTCCACAGCAACTATCCGGTGTATCACAAACGAAGCTGTGTGAGAACACTGTTAAAACACATCCAGACTCATTGCAGCAACCCGGCGGAAAAACTACGCGAGGCCCGTTACCTCCGTGACCAATTTATGCGGAACGGCTATCCGAAGGCGTTCATAAGCCGATGCCTACGTGTTCGGCCCTGGAGGACCCAACCAGAACCAACCCCTACGGCATGGTATGCGATGCCATACATCAAGAATGTCAGAAGCGACCGAGCGCATTGATGTGGGACTTAGTGTCGGAATTGCACACCGACCCAAAGCTTCCATGCGCAGAAAGGTCATGATTATCAAGACCAATTAAATCCTAATGAGCATCCCATGCCAAAACTGTTTCTGTAGCTACACAGGACAGACTGGAGGTATGCTAGAATCGCGCATACACGAGCATAAGCTTGCTGTTAGACGGGATGACTGTTTATCGCAAGTGGTTGCCCATACCGACGAAACGGGTCACGAGTTTAGCTTCGCAGCCACGGAGATAATCGCCTACGACAGATGCATGACAAGCCGAGAATTGATTGAAGCCTGGGCCTCCGATAAGAACTCGGTCAATCGATCTGGCGCCGGCATACAGGACCCTGTGTAGTCACCTCCAGACTGGCGCCATTGGTTTCTGATTGACCCCTGCCCCCCTATAAATGTTGCTCGTTTATGTTACTGTTATATCTCTGACGATGGACTGCAGTAAGAGTTCGAACGCTCAGACGAATAAAGCCATAGTTCCGGGGAATGAACAACCATCCTCTTCTTCTTTGACTCAGTATATCGTGTCGCTTTAACTGTTTTTCCTACCTTATGATTTGAGAAACCTTCTAGTTGTCGAATATCGTAATCAACAACTTAATATCATCAGTAAATATTAACAACGCGATTAAATCAAACAAGTGACCTATCGCGCTCCATCTGAGGGATCTACCGCGTATTTATTGGAGCCATGTTAGTTATTTCTTAATATTGATTAAGGCTGCCTTCTTAATATTTCTAAATTTAAACCTATTTTAATCCAAACGACTTTTTTCGAAATTTAAGGGATGAATATCCACTACCTTATGTTAAATAAGCACAAAATTCTGTTTTAAATTCAATTGTATCAGTAAATTGAAAGGAAAAAACGAGAATTATCAAGCAATTGATATATTTATATAGGCGGGACTTATGTTATATCTTTCCGTTTGACATTATTGCATACTCAAAAATTAGCACTACATTATTGAATTAAAAATCAGTTTGAAATGATAAATTTTAAACTGCAACGTTAGAAAACATTTCTTGTTCATCTATGAATCAGTATATAATTATTTGAAGTAGTAAATTTCCTTTATGGTTGCTTTATTGTATTGCCTTCGTGTTCTAAATGACTATTTAAATTTTATTTCATTCACACACAATTTTATCCTTAGTACTGTCTCCCTATAAATATGTGTTTAAATAACCCTCACTCGTATAAATAAATTTTCTTATCAAAACAGGTAAACCCGCGGTTCCCCGGAAGTACTTGATAATGCGTAGGACTTTATTCGCCCGATTTTTTGCATTCAAGCTCGAATACATCATCAGAATCTGCATCTGACAAAGTCAATGCTTGCAAATGGAGTGTCGGTGTTTTTGGCATGCAGTTGCTAAGCTATTGCATACATATGAAAATTAACGGCTCCTCCATTCACTAAAGGTTGTTGCCGTCGTATGCGCTAATGGCTTTATGTCTGGCATGCGCATAGTTAGCTGCTGAATTGTAATCACACAGGTTGGATTTTGGCATGATAATTGCTCAGCCACCTCGCTCCTCCGCATTGGCGTTGGAAAATGTGTTCACTTGTGTGCTCCCCGAGTGGCTAATTGTTTTGGCCAAACTAAGTCTCAGCACCCAATATGTGCTAGGGAGGTCATAGCACTTGGTACTAGACTGAGCGCCCGTGAATCAAGCCACAAGAAACTCGTGGCTCACGCCACTGACGCCTCTACGAAAATTTCAGCCTCATCAACACGCGTGTCCGAAGGTCTTTGCTTTAATTCATTAGTATATTTTCACATGCCCCTTAGGTCAACCTATGTTACATCATCTTTAATTTTAAATGTACGAATCGCAAAGACATTCTTTTTTTCCACACTCAGTTGCTGCAGATTATATTCTCTGAGCTTATTGGAGGACACTGCTAACACCTAGTCATAATGATTTTTATGCATGCAACTCGAATCAAACGTGAGCAATGCGTTGGTTAGATTATAACTGTCACTTCTATGTTTACTCACCCCATGAGGATTCATGTTGTGCCTTTTCCAAGCCCTCAATTATACCGTCATATTTTATCATCAACTTTACGAAGTGCATAGCGACTTTAAATGCTAACTACACGTAGGTTCAGGTTGCGTCGGAAGTGCCCGTTGAACTAAAGCATTTTTCATAGGCCTGCTTTAATATTTGCTCTATTTTCATAGTCTTTCTGTAAGAGTGCGTAGGAAGTTATTTTAAACAGTGCAAATGTATGCGCACTGTTAAAGTTCTCAAAACATTCTCGAAAGCAGTTCGGCCTTCCTTAAAATAATATTTGCAATGTTCTGCTGGACTAATGAGAAAGGAATATTAAAGACTTGTTTATTTTCACAATGTAGGATAACGCTCAAATGGCATGACCACTCCGCTATGTTTACAACCAGAAACCTTATTTCATCAAGTTTTCATTTGACAAAACAACCTGTCTCAAAGAACTTTATTTAAAATGGGGCTTACCAAGACAACCTTGCCAGGTGTGTACTCCTCCTTCGTTATTAAGACCAGCCCGTAGTAATAGAGAATAGCCACTACGCTAAATATGGAGAAGCTTATCATTCCGACACCTAGGGAGGCAAAGTGGGTACGCTTGTATAGCAAAAATAATTACATTTTGGGTTTATCATACACATAAACTTTTAATTCTAGTTTCTATAAATGCCGTGGAAAAAAGCCCTAAAGTTGGGAAAAAGTCGTATGCATATTAATGACACCAGAATTAACCTAACAATAGGAAGTTGCGAAGGCAACCAAGGAAGATGGCCCTCGTACACCTATGTCACTTGTACTGGCAAGATCTACTTGAAAATGCACATAAATGAGCTGCTTGGTACTTACCTTGATTAGACATGGACATATGATCCTCCTTCCCGCTACAGATGGTCGCACGTTACATTCCAGGGAAGTTATCCACGGCCGTATCATAACTTTCATCTTAACCCTAACACTATCCCTCATAGCCCTAAACCTAACCTATCCTTGAATTTAATATAAAACCACCTAAAATCTGGCGTGTCCATATTCCCCTGTCCTACCGTTTTCTTTGCCAGAGGCATCCTTTTGAGATACAGAAAAACATGTTCCTACAAAATAAGCTGATGGTAAGGGCACTAATTGTAAAGATGTCGGAATTTTTCGTGCCGAAATGGAAATGGTACGAGTGCACTCAAGGCGATACCACCGGGCAGACCGATCTCTAGTTAAGAATGACGCGAGCAACAGGTGTTTACCGTGTGATTCGGGGCTCACTAAGGGAACACTGACTCCAGGGTATACCAGAGTGACATGAACTGAGCTGTTACGATGGTGGGATGAAATGAGTGTTCCCGCTTAACCTGTGGCTGACAGTTTACAATTCGTGCAAGCAGTTAAGTGGCTGTCGGTAAACAATAGAGAATCTTTTTGAAAAAGAACCAAGGAAGCAGTTGTTAAATGTTCTGAAATATTTGGTTTGTGATCAGGTCTGGTTGGCTGACAGCCAAAGATGGGCTGAAACTTTCAAACCCAATTTCCTACAAGTATCTTAAATTCTCCTAAAACTTTCAACACTTTACTCTCCCATGCTACAGATTTATAATTTGTGAAGCATTATCTATAGATGTAAGGGTCGTTTATACGAATAAATTGGAAGACACGCCCCCCAAGAAGTATACTTCGAAGCAAAGAAGTTCTTTGGGAAATAATAAAATAAATAAGTAATTTTCAACGCTGGTTCACAAGGTCTTCGACAGGCTTGCAGTAAGTGTGCGAAAAACAGTTAAAATTATAAACGGGCCGGAAAAATCGATATTGCTGAGTCATTCCCGCCAATAGCTGTCATTGTAGGTGAACATCTCATACGGGTTGGCTACCACCTTTTCCACTTTCCTTAAGATTATTGTACACAGCATCCAATTTGATGTGCCGATTAATGCACGTGTCATTAGCGTATATGGTCTCTAAGAATTCCCGGCCTCTCTTTGATGGG
>WEDG01005535.1:0-26175 GCA_017591395.1 Schistocephalus solidus
GACTGTCAGGCATCTAGACTAAGATGTTCAGCCTTATCCCTGTCCTCTGAGATGTCCGTGCCCTCGACAGTCCTCAATAGTGGTATTGGATCCTTGTTTCGCGTGCTCTGCCTTATGCAACTGTAAAGGATTTTGGGATTCATCATGGTACGGTTCAATAGATCCTCGTCGGAGATTCATCGATCTCTGGTAATGAGAATTTTGACTTAGTTTTTATGCAACTTGTAAATGTTGAGTGATTCCAGTGTCTTATCAATGCGGAATCTTTTCCATAGTTTCCTGTTTTTGTTAACTTCCTTCTTTAAAGATGAAGTCAACCACCGAGGTCGGTTTGTTATCCTTCTTTGCATGATGGGACAGTGTTTAGAAATAAGGTTGCGGACTACGTCTTTGAATTGGTCCCAAGCCTCGTCGATATCGTCAGAGAATATGGATGCCAAGTCGATAGGAGAAAGGTCATTTTTCATCTGTTCAAAATCCCCACGCTAAATATTTGGTCAGATATAGAGTGGTTGAGCCGGCAAAGCGAATAATATTTATTGCCCCATGACAACCACATGATCGCTCTTGCCTAAAGGAGGTAAACAGTTCACACCGTCGATGTTGTCAGGCAACCTAGTGAACACGAGGTCGAGGCAGTTCATCTGCTTGCCCTCGTGAACCCTCGTCAGAAACAAGACGTGTTGGGTCAGAAGCAAATTGCCAGTTGTGCACAGAAGCTGCTGATCAAATTCTATTTCAGACCAATCGGTGGAGGCGGAGTTCAAGTCAATGTTAGGTGCATTAAAGTCCCCAATGATGAGAGTATTCGGCTGCGTAGTAAATACCTTGAGCTCATCCAGCAATTGGGCGTCATCTTCATGGTGGTATAAGGGGGGTCGATACACCGTTAATATAAAAAGGCTTTGAGAACCCATTGCTCTTACAGTCAACCATATTGCTTCCATGAATGTTAACCTTGACGTGTTTTGATGAAAAATGTAATCCATTCTTTACGAATGTTGGTATGCCTCCACCCCTTCCATTTTCTCTGTCTCTGCGAACCAGTTGGAATCCAGGAAGTGCAAGTTCAATTTTGCCAACCTGTTCCAACAACCAGGTTTCTGTTATTGAGATAACGTCTGGGAGCAGGTCATAAATATGGATTCTCAGTTCATCCATTTTTGGTAGGAGGCTTTGTGCGTTAGTGTACATGAATATCAGCTTTGAGTTTAGGTGGGATCAATTTTTAGCCCCGACCCTGTCTACTGGAGTTACTATGTGGTCATACGAACCAGTTTGACCACAGTGGAGTAGAGGGTCGTTTCACTATCCGATCTTTGTAGATTATCAGGTTCTGGTTTTCCGTTGATGCGCCGTGGTCTCAATTCCAGGACTAATTCGCGACGCTTTATTCGTTCGGCGGGGGAGTAATCCGGCTGAAAAACACACCCATGTTCGAATGCTTTTGTTGAAAATGTCTGGAGAGGATTAATTCCATTTGTTTATTGCCACCTAGGACGACTTTTAGGGGTCGTGCTCGTGTCTGTGAGGTGCCATTTAAATGATTTCCAAGACGATCGGCCTTTTGGATGATTATTTCCTCCGATGGTTACAGCATTTCGTTGATGAGTTCCAGGAATTTCTCTTAGTGTGCGGCAATTCGTTCCTTGGGGTTTTTAACGTGGGACTCTAAGATACCATGTATTATGACGCAGTCACCCTTACCGGGCACTCAACTATCTCCAGCAGCATGGTACTCATCCGCTGATACTCTAGCTCTGTCGCAGTGGACTGGCGAATAGGAGACGGATGTGTTTTGGTGCGTTTTTCTCCCTGCAACTCGTTTGCTTGCTAGGTAAGGCATAATGGATGGTTGTGTGTTGTGCGCAATCTGATGGGTCTTCAATCATAGGGCTCTGAGGAGTACTTGACCTTTTCGAGGTTGAAGCTTTCTTAACTGAGGTTTAAAATCTGCTGATACGGGAATGCGTAATGGTAGCGTATTCCGCCCTGGGTACACTGCTATACGGCACTGCGCTGATTGACTTCACCTCTAAGTTGGCCTCCGAAAATGTGCATTCTCTCTGAGGGCTGTCTGCATCAATCGTTCTCTGTTGCATTCATTTTAATTCTTCTGTCGGTATATCTATATCAATTTCATTTTGCACTTGCATTTGCTTGACGGGCGAGTCTTTCGTATGCCCTTTCGGACTCTGGTGACCTTTCAGTGTGGTAGTACGTGTGGTTTTTCCTTTTTATTCCTTTTTCCATTCGCGAAGTGCTATTGAACTATTGTTTACAGATCTCTTACCTATCACTTTCCTCTTTTCTGGTGATTCATTATGTAGGATGGCCCTCAGTCTTCTCTGAATAAATGTTTGCGTGGTTAACGACGGTTGATCCTTTGTAGCAAGAGCCCTTTGGATAATTTCCTTCAAATTTTTTACTTCTTCCTCTAGTTGCTTCAACTTAGAGGCTATCACCTGACACACGTTGCAGGAGTTTTCTACATAAGTCTCTTGTTGAGCGAGCCTGCGGGTGCGCGGACGTGGTGTAATGGTTAGCACGGAGGCTTACTGCTTCCGAGCTCTCCGATTCAAAGTTGGGGCACGCGTTCGAGACAGGCATATTACTGCTACGCATACCATTTCTACTACTTCTATCACCAATATTGTCGTTAAGAGTATACAAGGATTTCTCTTTTCAGTTAATGATAGAGTTTGGAAGGAACGAACTCATAATTCATCCCTTGTGTTCAGCCCTACTTCGGTGCAAGTGGTGAGTCCCGCAAGACTCCATGTCTCCTTTTTTCAGTGTCCTTACTTATGATATGTACGCTGCCTACTTGGGTAAACTTAGTTTCTCCAGGCTTGAAAAATGCATGTCACTAGTAGAGGCTTGAATACATAGCGTAAGAACGGACAACCTTCATTTTGACATTTAGGTTCCGGTGAGAACTCCAGTTCTGTGAAACCGCAGAAAACTTCCTAAGTCAAATGATAAACTGGGCTTTTAACTAGCACCTGCGCTGTCAGTTAAGTGAATGTTTAAGCATGCATATACTTTGTTGCTGAACACTGGTCGACTGCTACTGCAACTCATGCGTTCCGTTCTTCCTCGTGGCTCACTTCCGGGCTCCGCCAACAGCTGCACTGTGGCTAGTGTCAAAGGCAAATAAACACTGCCAGTAAAGACAAGGGAAATCAGAAAAGGCACTTCTGGCGCGTTAGTCGTCATCAGCCAGTCATCCTCAATCTCAGGTAGTGCACCTGCAACCTGTTGACCGGCAGTTTGACCGTTTTTTACTTCCCTGTAAATTAGTTAGTAAAGTTTTGTTGCAAATGGAAGAACTCGCCTTTCTCTTTATATTGGAGCATTCTTCACAATATTTGTCTACTTTTAGGCCCCCTTCTAAGATTGCAAATGCACAAAAAGTTGGCCGAATATATACTAAGATTTCAAGAAAAAACTGTTAATATATGCCCATTGCGCTTATAGAATAAAATATTCATACCTTAAATTTAAGGCAGGCTTATGGATGTTTCTCTCCAGATTATCCTGTACATACTTTGTTTGCGGTCACAAATGCCGGCGTAGTAAAACATAATACCAGGAAACACGTTTATAACTGCGTTTTGTGGCACAAAAGTCAGAGAGTTGCAAGAAATAATTTTTAAAGCTGAGCTCTGCTTGCTTTCAGAAAATAATGCAATTCACTTGCCTTCACCTTATTTTCATTGAATTACGATTGAAATTTCCTGTGCCAGAAGGGATTTATTTGAAACCTTTCGGGCTTATATTAATGTGCTTTTCTAGCATACGTACACAAATCATAGGTTTTTTCTGTGATATTAAAAAGCATAGGTAATTTCTCGGCCAATGACTTTGACCAAATCCTGCCTGTTTACCTTCAACATATAAGATTGAGCATTCGATTTTCTTTAGTATAAGGGCTTTCTGATCTTTGTATCCCCGAGAAAACCAAAATAAAGTGATTAATTTTACGCTAATCACGATATTGAATGAGTCTGCTCATCTAATATACGTCGGACAGGTCAGGCACAACAAACATTATTGGGGAGCGCACCCATTACAAATGTCAGACATGGGAAAGGACTGCAGTTGCACGCCTAGATGCCAGTCACCTGAGTCCTCTCCATCATCTGGTTTGTTTAATCGGTCATGACAACGGGCCCACGAATGAAATGACGCGAGAGGGCTGTAGAGCAAGTCTGCTATCATTATAAGCTATGTTGCAGGCAAATCACCGTCCTAGCACCTATTCGCCTGACGTTTCTGGTTCCAACTTGAACCCAGCACCAGAGACAATATCAGATACGGGTAATTCGTCCACAGAGAGTTGCGGTATTTATAGCATACTGTCGCTATACTACTGCACGCCTACGGCAATTAATGGTTTCCCCATTCAGCGATGATGACTGCGCTCTGGTGCGCTAATTGTTTGATGGCTGGCATGTGGGTTGGTTATCCGTTGAAACTTCGTCACCCATGTTGGAGAATGGCGTGATGATTTCTCGGCCAGCTGGCTCACCGGCACTAGCGCTGGAAAATGTGTTTGCCTGAGCTCTCCCCGAGTGGCCGATTGCTCTGGCCAATCTGCGTCTCAACAACGAATAGGGATTGGGTAGGTTAAACCTGAAGACAAGGTTGCCGAATTACAATATCTTCGATGAGCGCAACTTCGTCAGCCAGTGCATGTGCAAACGGGACGAACTACAAAACTGCACCGAACCTAAATATTTGCGTGTGATTCCATACGTCAAAAACGTATCGGAGGTCGTCAGCCGCCTTCTCGCGCCACTTGGAGTTGGATTCGCACACCGACCAGAGGTCATTATTCGGCGTCAGATAATGAGACAAAAGGACGCACTGCCGTGGCAAGAAACATCTGGAGTTGTTTATCGGATATGGTACAGTTGCGGGCAAAGCAAATATTTCGGAGAAACCGGAAGACTGCTTTGGACACCAATTTCCGAACACGCAGCAGCAGTGTGGCGAAATGATGCCAATTCTCAAGTTGCTGCGCCTTTGGCGAAAACCGGCCATAAATTCAAATTCAACGAAGCCGAAATTCTTGCAAGAGGTGATAATCGCGTGAGCCACGAGTTCCTTGAATCATGGTTAACAGGCCCCCAATCTATCAACCAGTGCAATGACCTACCCAAACCATAGTCAGTATTGAAACTCAGTTTGGCGAGTGAAATCGGCCACTCGGTGAGCGCTCAGGCGAATAGATTTTCCAACGCCAGTGCCGGTGAGCCAGATGGCCGAGCAATCATCACGTCAGCCCCAACAGGGGTGACGAAATTTCAGCGGATGACAACCCGCATGCCGGACATCAACATTTAACGCACCAGATTGCAGTCGTCATCACTGAAGGGAGAGCTGTTAATTGCCGTAGGCGTGCAGTAGCATAGCGACGGCATGCTACTGATGCTCACTACTAAAGCTGGGTTTGGGCTGGAACCCGAAAAGACAGGTGAATTAGGCCTTTGTCCAAGCGATTGCATCTAAGTCTTCTCAATTACTTCCTGGAACTCTCTTTTTCTCTTGTATCGGCGAAAGTAAGGCTGGTACATTTTCTCAAAGTTTCCAAAGTAAAGTTTATTAACTTTTCTAAGCAAACAAGGTTCAATAGAATTCTTGTGTTAGACATTAATCTTTTTAAAAAAATTTATAAGCAGTTTAAACAATCTTATGTATATTCGACTACATGAGCAGTGACACATTCATCCAAAAGTATCTTATCGTTATGTTATGCGTTAATGTAGAATAATCTCTCCTCCTGGTTCAAAATGTAATGGGATTAGTTTCCGCCAAATTAATGATAATTCATGTTTAGTAAAGATATTTTACTCATTGATACACAAGGATTAGTTTACAAAATTAAAACTATATAATGGCTGTTTTTGTTTACCTTATACAAACAGTATGACTGACCAAAAAATTGAAAATCGTTTTAAATGATTGCTCCAGTCCTCCATTTTCCAGCCATTAAGATTTAGCAACATTGATTGGCCGATTCTAGCTAATGACACCAGGACAGGCGTCAGAGAAGTCTGTCATGACAGCTAAAGCCATATGGAGACCCAGTAGAGAGAGCATTATAGTCTGCAAAGAAGAATAAGCTGACGGTTTGAAAGAATTTTAAAGCCGAGCTAGTATACATGTTTGCTGCCTTGAGAGCAGGCCTCCATAGTTAGAATGGATCGTAGCGGCCGAAGACTTCGAAGTTTGCACACACACACACACACGGGTGAGTAAAGCACCTGTAGTCGTTATTAGACGATGTGCCTATTGAACAGGGTCTCTAAGCACCATGCCGAGCACTCAAACGCAACAGTCATTAGAAGGAACGGCAGAAATGTTGGAAATGGATTCTACTATTAAGAAGGATATAAAGGTATTAAAAGGCACAATGGAAAATAAAGAAGGGAGCGTTACATGAGGCGATATCCCTTTTGGGGTGGGGGGAATTACGTCATGTCTGTTGGATAACCGGTGGGGAGTGCAACGCTGGGGGAAACTGCAGGGTCGGGACGAGGTGATGCTGACATTGACGGAGGGTAGCGATACGATAAGCGGCGACGGTAATCGTGGGGATGGGGGTCAGCGTTCGAGAGTGGAAGGGGGCACCGGCATCTTCACCGACATTCCATCACTCCATCCTCATCCGGGATCCGCGCCAAAAGTCTACCAGTCCATTCAAACAATTCTGTCGGAACTGGGGTTCGTTACAGGATCAGTCCTAGTGCCTACCATGCTTTCGTCGGTCCTCTATTTTATTGGCCGATTCGCATAGCCGTGATTGGTCAAGAACCAGACGGCCACTGGTGCGCGCGTGCAAATACGCGCTAGAGGCGCAGCGTTAAGATATGAACACGAATAGTCCCACTAAATATTATTGGCTTTCTTATTTGCGTATCACACCCTGCGTCCTCTACCGTGATTCGCCAAGATTAGTTGCGTCGCACTTCTGACTTAAGAGGAAGCCAAGAACCCACAAAATTTGGGTGTGACTTCGAACCCGTGGGCGTTGAAATAGGCAGATCATTCATCTCACGCCGTCCTTCATATCCCACCTATCTCATGAAATGTCAACGGGAATTCCAGAATGTGTTTTTGATTCAAATAAATTGCTTAATTAGGGTTTTCGCATGGATTATCGTGCAACTGCATTCAAAAATATTTAAACCACAGTAGAATGCAAGCTTTTGAACGAGCTTCCTGGCCACCCGCAAAAAGTGTACTCTATAACGAATGGTTACTTAAGTAGCACGGAATTTTCACATTTATTTTTGGCGCTCTTATTAATTCAAATATATTTTACAAAGAACACGCAAAAAAATCATTTACTGGTTGCATAGCAAATAATGTTTTCTTTGAAGTTTATTATTGAAGAAAGGATACCTTTCGATTTTAAAAAATGTTTATAGTTATAAGAATTTTAAAGACCTTGAATTGCTCATCCATAAAACATCGTGTCCATAAATTTAGTAATACTGTCAACAATGGGTGCAACATGATCCAAATCCATTGCAGTAAAACTATGTAACCTCTTCTACCTACCGAAGAAACATTTGTGATTTTTAATTAAACAGAACGTTAACAGCACGTAGTTTGGACACTTTGAATTCAAGTGCGATGGCTAGAAAGGTTCAAAAATTAATTAACAATTTAGCAACCTTTGAAAACTGAAAAATATCCTTTCTTAAAGTATAAAATATGAAGAAGACGTAGTTTTCTATTAAAGGCGTAAAAGAAAGACTATTTTTGTGCATGTTTTTCAATTAATAGGAGCATTGAAAAGCAATGAGAATTTTTATACTACTTAAGTAGCCATTTTAAGGAGTATACTTTGTGTTAGTGGTCAGAAAGCAGTTCGTTCAAACGCCGGCATCCTACCTTGACAGAAATATTTTGGGATTAGGCTGCACGATAATCCATGCGAAAACCCTAATTACGTAATTTGTTTGAATTTAAAACACATTTAAGAATTTCGGTTGACATTTACTGAGGTAGAGAAGCTACTTGAGGTGGCATATGAAGGACTTCTGCCATGGCATCTTATTCCAATGCCCATCAACTTGCTTTGCTTTTGTCAGCGGAGGGAAATCGATGCTGTGTGGCTTCATTGAGGAAGCATTTAGGATGATAGTGTACCTCATCAGTCTAGATGGTTTCCAAATGGTGCGAGGCTAGCAATGAGACACAGATTACAGCGTCCACTCCGAAATGTACCTTGATGGCAGTTGCTTTGATGTGGCATCCTAGGCAAGGCAATTCTGTTTCATGTGGGTTAAGAGCAGAACAGGGGCAGAAAGCTTCTGGGTTATATAGTGGAGAAGGGGAAGATGCCCCATAAACTACTGAATCCCCGCCAATATTTAGTCATGCTGATCTACTCTATCAAACAGATAAAGATAAACGTTGGTTGAGAGATTGTAGTCGGTTAAATACGATTCTCAAACACAATGAGAACAGTTCGACAGCCACGATCGACATTCGCCTGGTGGAGGAGAATATGCGATCGCTGTAACAAGAAGTTTATTGGCCTGCCTTTTCAGATTCTTACTCGAACTTATCATTAGAGACAGTAGCAGATAAGGTTCAGATAGGCATAAGGTGCCTGGTATTTATAATACGCAGGGGTCAAGTGATCACGTGATTACTACAATCAGTAGCTTCCCTGATCATCGCTGGATGTCGTAATTGATGCGATGATGGCTTGGCCATCCGCATCCACGTCGTTGATGGCTGGGATTTAATCAACCCTGTCGGATGTTGGCGTGGCAATTTAACTCACTGTTAGTAGAGGTGTTGGTCTCCCGCGCACTCCACAAGTGAATCATTCGCCTGTTCAGGCGACACCTCAGCACATAATATGGGAATGAAAGGTCATTGCGCTTGTTTATGGACTGCGGGCCTGAAAACCATGACTCCAGTAGCTCCCGGCTCACACGGTATCAACTTTTGCAAGGATTTCGGTCTCGTTATGGCCGGTCCCGTGGAATGAGCTGCTACCTGATAGCTAGCATCTTTCCTCCTCACCACAACTGCGTGCTTAGGCATTCGCGTCTGGAGTAATCTCCATGTTTCTGCGACGTAGATGCTTTGTATCAGGTCCAGTAAACGACGAAGACGGTTCTTGCGGTTGCAGTGGGTCTTTCAGCGCAGGAAACAGCGCCTGATGGTTTCTTCTGGCCTCTGTGCAACCCCAAATCCAAGTGGAGTGAGAATGCGGCAGATGAACTCCAATCAGACACAAGTAATGTAAATACTACGCACCATGGCCTCTATCCCCTTCATCTGCTTTTCTCTCTGATGATGTGTTCGAGCGAGAATCTGAAACGTGAGGCCAATAAATTCCTTGTTCCACAGAGTCGACGCAGCAGTGGTGACTTCATTGTGTAATTGTCAGGTCTGCGCCTCATCTGTCGCACGCTCCTTTCCCCCTCAGCCATTTTCTGTTTGGTCATAAGTTATCGTCAAGACTACTGGATGCGTGCTCAAACGCAATGGCTAAAAAATCTAAAGAGTCAGTCTATACATCTCATACATGACCTGGTTCCAATCACCTGGATCTGGGTTGGATCTCGCGTGCTTCAGAATGCGATGCATTTTCCAGGGGTGGGGGTGAATTCCCTGATGTCGACCTCACCCTCTTTCTCCCCTCTCATTTCCCAGCCGACTGTCCAAGCCTATAAACCAGTGAGTGTTGTGATTGGTTGAAGTGAATGGCGTGGCGTGAGGGCCAGCCTCTAGGCCTGTCACCACATCCCATAAACCGACGAACTTTTGCACAGCCCGGTTTTCATTGAATTAGGATGGAATTTTCCGGTTCCAGAACGAATTTTTTTGAAAGCATTCTTGCTTATATTAATGTTCTTTATAGCACAATTCAAAAAACCTATGGACTTTACTCTGCGATAATAAATTACAAAGGAAATGTATTGGATATCCGGCGGTAAACGACGTTTTCGCCAAAATTTGTACCGCCCGATTAAACGCATGCCGTGAACCACCCTGTGCCCTGTTTATCTTCAGAAATGCACTTGTCTATAGGTCAGAGTAATCGTTAAAAGGTGCACAAAACACCACTGTCTGGCATACCATAGCAGGTCTCATTTCACTAGTAAGGACGCGCTCTCTGCGCATATCTCCTTGTTTTTCTCCCGCTGTTAAGACGCCTTTCTCCTGCTGTCTCCCAGATGAACATTAGAAAACCTATCTCAAACAAAAAAACAAAATTTGTGAAAGATTAATAATCGCTCTAAAACCGGCATTGACAGTTCAAACCGTTGATTTCGACGAGGTCCACTCTATGCTCCACACCAGGTGGTGCAGGGACGGTGACTTGCACTTGAATAAGTTTTAAGTGATAGTACCCTTGCGCTGCAGCTACCGCACTCTCTCCGCCTCTCCACCTGAGCCCGGTGTAAGACAGAGTCAAGAAAACCGGAGATGGGAGGGGGCGCAGGTGGCTGGCGCGGCCGGAGCCGGCCCTGCGTGTACAACCACACCTGACTCGGATCCCACGGAGTGGGAGTGCCATAAAACCACAATAAGAAGGAGCCATTGCAGCCTGACTCTCAGTCCGCCAGTCAGCCACTCTACACAAAACACATATTGGGCTGACCACGCGGACCGAGTTATCCCGTCAGTTGGCTACCTTCCAAGCCACTCCTTTTAGCGGACCGTGATAGTTTCAAGTGCGTCATATTTTTTCTAGTGAGGAATTTGCGCTGAGCTGTTGACCTCACTCTCTCCCCCACTTCCAAAATCAGAACACCGTCGGAGCTGGTCAGTTGTCTGATGTGGGAGTGGGCGCATTGGCTGACGGGTCAGCGTACCCGTCTTAGCGCGCCACAGCACGACCTGGCCCCCATAACGCACACACCAGGATTCACAAAATCAGTGGATATGGAGGAGCCATCGCCATCTGACTCGCAGTCCTCTGGTCAGCCACTCGACACACACAGCACATGCAGGGCCGACGGTGTGGTCTGGTGTAAGCGTCAGATTGGCAGCCTTTGAAGCCACGGTTTCTAGGAAACCATGATTTTATCAGGTACATTATGATGATTGTGAGGGTGTTGTCTACGTATCAGTGTAGATGGTGTGTGCTGATGTGGCTTAGCCTCCGGTGGTTTACCGCAGGTTGTCGTGGAGGCGCATGCGTCCTAATAGACCCATGTGGTGTGTAAATTTGCGGGAGCAGTGAGGGCAGTGGAGGCGGGTGCGGTGACTGTATGTCGGAGCCCCAGGCACTGGTTCACCAGCCTCCGTGCGATAGATTCGCAGGTGATTGACCAGGCCGATGCGTGAGTTGAAGTTGCGGGCACATTATGGGCAGGAGAAATCGGTAGTAGGCTGGGGATGGTCCGATGGTTGGCAGGGCTGGTATGATCGGGGAGCTGGCTGCACCAGTGTCTGTACGTGATGGATGTCGCAAGTGACCGATCATGCCGATGCGTGAGGTGAATGTGCAGTCGCATTGAGGACAGTTTAGGAGAGAGTCCCCATCGCTGACGGTGGTGGTGGTAGTAGTTAAGGCGAAGGTGGGGTGGTTGCGGTGGTGGGGGTAATAGGAGATGAGTAGAAGGATGTGGTCTCTATGATGGTGGGAGTAATGGAATTGATGCCAGGAGTGAGGGTGGGGGAGTCTGAAGGAAGGTTGGCAGAATTTGACGTAGAAATTAGAATTGTCGGATTGTTGGTGCATTGCGTCCAAAGATGTCCAACCAGGCTGATTCACGCGCGGAAGATGCGTTTACAGCGCGAGCATGTTGGCAGGGCCTGGGCATCGACGATGTTTATCCGGGGTGCTGGTGACTTTCGTACCGCTCTTTTGGCCTTGGCGGCGGCGATCCTGTTGGCCTCATAGATTGCTTAACCAGTCTTCACGGATTTTCTCCATGCCACTCTATCCTGGGCGAGGTCCTCCCAGGTCACCGGGTTGATTTGCAGTTGCTTCAGCGATTTCTTCAAAGTGTCCTTTTAGCGTCGTTTTTGACCTGCCTGTCAGCGAGCACCCGTAGCGACATCTCCGTAGAAAAGTCGTTTGGGTAGTCGCTCGTCGTCCATTCTTACCAGGTGGCCGCTCCATCGCAGTTGCACTTGCCTCAGCATGGCGTGGATGCTGAGGATTTCGGTCCGCTACAGGACTTCCGTGTCCGGGATCCTGTCTTGCCATCTCCGCTTCAGTATTCTGCGGAGGCAGCTGAGATGAAGGTGATTCAGCTTCCTGGCTTGGTTCGAGTAGACGGTCCAGGTCTCCCTCCATGAAGGAGTGTCGTTAAGATCACGGCCTTGAACATCTTTCAGTTTGGTGTTCAGGTGAATACCGTGGCGATTCCACACGGAGGCCTGCAGCCGGCCGAAAGCCTGAGTAGCTTTGAGATCCGTTGGGCAACATCGTCAGGACAGCCAAATTTCTGCCTGACTTTCCACAGTCTGTCGCGATTCACCATGTCAAAGGCTTTCGTCAGATCCACGAAGGTAGTGTATAGGTGAGTTCGCATCTCCTGACACTTCTCTTGTAGCTGGTGGACGGCAAGGACCACATCTCCTGAAAGAGTGCTGTGAGTTCTGTTATCAGCCGGGGCCCACCGTGCTTGTTGACTTCCGGTGGGATTGCGTCGGATCCCGGTGTTTTACCGCTGGAAATCTGCTGCACGGCCCAGATGGTTTCTGGTAGGGAAGGCAGCAGATCCAGGTCATTGTTCGTGTCCACTTGAGGGAGCCGGTCAATGGCAGCATCGGAGGTGGCTGATGAGCAATTAGGGACACTTCTGAAGTGCACGGCTTAGCGCTTCAGAGTTTGCTATTTCTCTGTCAGCAGTGCTGTGCCGTCAGATCTGAGCAGTTGTGCGGTCCCCTTGATACACGGGTCGTAGATGGCCTTGATGGCTTTGAAAAAGTTTTTCATTTCATTGCGGTCCGCATACCCCTGGATTTCTTCAGCCTTTCGGATCATCCAGGCATCCTGCATCTCCCGCAGCCGTTGTTGTACAAGGCGCCGGCATCTGAAAAAGGCTGCTTTGGTGGCGTCAGTCCGAAGGTCCATGTAGGCTTTGTGTAGTCTATTCTTCTCCGCGAGTAAGTTGCTGATGTCGGCGTCATTGTCGTCAAACCAGTCCTGGTGTCGACGGTGTGCGCGTCCGAGTACATCGAGGGCAGTGGACTGGATGACATTTCGCAGTTGACACCATCGTGTCTTCCACGGTAGCGTTATCATCTGGAGCATGCAGGTCCTCCAGTTTCTCGGTTATTTGGTTTGCTGAAATCAAAACAGTGAGCAGGCAAATTTAATAAAAAGAGTATTTAACTTACATGGCGGCCTCTTACCTTGGGGCCTTCGTCGGGGGTTGCAGTCGGAGCCTCATCTGGGGAGATGACGAGGCGGTGATCTTTCCAACCATCGGCATCGCGGATCGCCTTGGTTACCAGCACGTACTGTCGATCTCGCCTCCGGACGAGAACATAGTCCAGCAGATGCCAGCGCCGCGACCGAGGGTGCATCCACGTGGCCTTCTTCTGCGTCGGAAGGCGAAAGAAGGTGTAAATCAGCAGGAGACGGTGTTCCGCACACGTGCACAGAAAAAGGAGGCCGTTATCGTTACAGCTAACGAGACCGTGGGGACCCAGCACTCCCTGCCAGGCAGCGTGGTCCGTCCCGACGCGGGCATTGAAGTCATCAAGGACAATTAACTTGTCCTCTTTCGGCACAGTCGCCAGCAAGGCGTGCAGGTCCTCGTAGAATTTGTCCTTCGCCGCATCAGAGCTCGTCATTGGGGGAGCGTAGGTGCTGATGATGGTGGCGAACTGGTCTCCCCGAAGAGGCAGGCGGAGGCTCATCAGGCGATCATTGATACCCTGCGGCAGACAGGGCAGACGTCCCACGATGTCGTTACGGATGGCAAAGGCAACACCAGCGTCGCGTCGCTCTGCCTTTGGTCGGCCGCTCCAGAAGAAAGTGTAGCCGGCCCCCACCTCCTCCAGCTGACCCTGCTCAGAGAATCGGGTCTCGTTGAGAGCAGCAATGTCCACCTTGTAGCGCGCCAGTTCCCGAGCGACTAGTGCCGTCCTCCCGTTCCGGCGAGTTGCTCCTAGGATTGTCTAAAAGGGAACGAACATTCCAGGCTGCTAGTGTGAGTGGACTCACCCGAGCAGCCTGGAGAGTATGGCGAGGGGGATGGGGACGGGGGTATTGTTGTTTTGTTTGAGTTTTACGACCGCGTAGTTTTGCGATCTGCGAGCCGCGGCCGGCTGCAGAAGACGTGATAACCCAGCATTTGTTTTTTAGGGCACCTTTTCTAGCCCCTTCCTCCGCGAGGAGGCAAGCAGTGCTATCCCTTAAATAGGGCTCCTCGGACATCCCAGACGGCCTGCCGAACTCCACTATGGGTCACGGTTTTGTTTTTAGTGGGAGAACGGCCGAGTTAGCCTGGGCCGCCTACGGGGTTGCTGTCGCCCCACCGTAGGACTTTTTGAGAGGGGTGGGGAAGTTCGGGAGTCAGACATACCGGGTGTGGAGGCATCACACAACACCGGAGACCCTCACCTGGTTTAGCCCGCCGGTTGTGACGGTTGCCCGGGTCGTGGCCGCTGGGAAGAACCTAACTTCGAGGAGCCACAGGTGAGAGTTGGGTACCAGTTAGAGGTGGCCATAGGAGCATTCACCACCTGTACGAGACAAATGGAGTGACCAAATGCTATCTGTGGTGCTACCGCTAACTAATACCCCTATACCCCTAAAATGTCTGCCGCGGCCCCGGCAATATAATAAGTACCATCACTTTGTTTAGAAATAATAATTTTTCTAAGCAAGCGGCAAATTCTAAAAACGTGAAAAATCGTTGTTAATGCGATGAATAAATTTAAATACAATTATCAGGTGTTAGTGGCAGCGTAAACTTTTGTGTATATTAAGACAAATATTCTTTAGTATTTTTTTTGCATTGGATTAGATTTAGTTTTTAGATCTTCACTTAAATACTACTGAATATTTCAGGGCTTTACTGGTTTCAATCGATTAGCAATAAAGTTATATCGTGTTCTATGCGTTTATCAAAACCTTCAAAATATCAAATTTCTTCAGACCATTTACTGAAGTAGTGATATTTTGGATATTATTTTTAATGCAGATGGCGTTTTACGTCCTATTTATAGATTCACCCAAAGATAAAAACTCATAGACGAGAAGAATAAACGACCACAACAAAAGTCGCAAATTAGTATGCAAGGATTAATAGAAAACCCATTTTATAAAAGCACGTTCGTTACGAATTTCCAAGATTAGATCCAGGTTAAAATGTGGAAGTTTGATCTGTTGTTTTAACCTTCCTTAAAATAAGTTTGCTTTTTCTGCTGAAAATAAAGGAACTCGTATTTCGCTTGATAATAAAGCGTTTTTCGCTATAATTTTTTACGTCAGGGCCCAGTTCTAAGATCGCAACTGCATAGCAGAGTGTCCGAATATACACTAAGATTTTTACAAAAACTGCTAATCTCCTGCCCCTTGCGTTTCTAAATCCCGGATTAGCGGAACCCATATTATACAAAAAGTGTATTTTCGCACGCTTAAAATTTAAAATAGATTGTTCCGCAATATCTTTATGCATTTTGTTAACGGTTCTCCATTTTGCCGTAGTAAAAAACAAAAATACTGGTTAACAAGTTTATTTCTGAATTTTGTGTCAAAGATTGTCAGCAAATTTCCACAAAATAATTATAACAGCTGAACTCTGCTTTTCTGGAAAATAATGTGATTACTTGCAATTCCGTTCACCTGATTTTCATTGGATTAAGATAAAATTTCAGGTTCCAGAAGGGATTTATTTGAAACCGTTCTTTCTTATATTAATGTTCTTCCATAGCACAATGCATAAAAACTATTTATTTTGCTCTGTGATATTAAATGGCATAGAGTATTTCTTGGATGTCCGGCAATCTCCTATTTCGCCCGAATTCTGCCTGTTTCCCTTCAATATATAAATTTGAACATGGAGTATTCTTTAGAAAATGGCCTTCTGAGACTCAAATCCACTCAGCAAACCAAAAATAGCAGGACCAAATGTAATTATGATATCATATTGCATGAGTAAGTTCGTGTACTGTGTGGTCATAGTTTTGTTTCTTGTTCCTTTCTGCAGGCGTCATTACGGTATTTGGTTACATTGTGCAAGCACTGCCTTCTATATTCTCTTTCTCGCTTGCCTTTCCTTCATGGTGCTGGATCATGAGCCACTGCGACACGCGCATGAGGGCAAAACAACCGGTGATTGCTATGCCTTGGTGAGTCCTTCAATAATGCGCTCTAACAAACAATCCGAATGAAATCTAATTTCTCATCTTTCTTTGAGGTCTACGGTTCTACAGATAAGTTATCCCTGCACTCGGCATGTGGTATCATCGTCACCGCGATTTCAGGCATATATCTCCTCAAGGAGATTATGTTCATCTTCAAGGAGGTAAAGTGCTTTCACTTAGGCTCTTTATATATAAATATATAATTATTAGCAGGGGATTTTGAGAGCTTTGAAAAATTCATTTGACTCACTTGTGAAAAACCGCGTGGTCTCGATACCACGTTACGTACCACGTCACTGTTACGTCAATAAATTAACACATATGGCAGTCTTAATTAGAATGAACATGACAGGACAACGAGCTCGTGATGCAGTAGGTTAGAGATTCAAACTTCTAACCAACAGGTCGCGAGCTTGAGCCTTGGGCGCCCAGTGCCTGGGGTTGGGTATGACTGGCTGATGACGGCTAATAAGCCAGAAAGGGCCATTTAATATCCCTTGTCTTTGTCGTTAATGTCATTCTGCCTATTTCACTAGCCGCTCTGCGGCTGTCGGCAGGGATCTAGAGTAAGCCCAAAGGCACAACAGGACGAGTCAGACTATCACATGTGAACTGTCTGTCAAATAAGTGCTAGGTGATTTGAGAAACAGTTTTGCAACCCAAAATATTCACCCATGCAAGTACCCGAAGGAAACGTACTAGCATGCGCTGCAGTCAATTGCCTACTTAGCAGACAGTTTCCCTGTGAATTCTTCTGACAACGCATAACAGGAAATTATTTAAATGAAACGGTTAAAAAGTAAAACTGTGGAAGCATGGCAGAAGCCACCGTACGAATGAAGAATAGGAAACCTTTAAATGAACAGCACTGGTTGCAAGCCACTTAAGGGCTGTTTAATGCCATCCAATAATTCGATTTACTGGTGTTTTTCTATTAAAATCTTACTGTTATGCGTCAAGGCTATCCATTGCAGTGTGTTTTGACGCAACGTTTGTTTCTAGCACTTTCCCAATGCCTTAATTGGCGTTCGAGATGACATCTCACATCAAGTACTTCACGTAGTGCCACTGTTTGTAGTGATGTATCAATGCCACTCGAACGAATAAATGTGCATTTTTGAACGACTAAGTACGCTTTCCAAAGTTTGCCATGCGTTTTGTTTCAATAAAACGCATTTTACATGTATTTTGTTCATGAAGGGCCTGCAATTTTACAAAAGGGGTCTTGCCATCTACTCGCTTGCTGTATACTCGGTCGCGATAGGATTTGCAGTACTGAACTCGACAAAGGAAGTGAACCATCATTTTGTGGAGCTCAGTGCTGTCTCCGCCTTCTTGGCCTGGAGTTACTTTGTGATTCATCTCATGCGGTAGGCTGCAATCTGTAATGCATAGTAATTTTAAAAATAGCCAAATTCAATTTATACTTAACAATAAGGCACCTGAAAGCTGAAGCTATTTGCATTCTCGTGCAACTGAGTAGGAATTCGCGCCACTCTGTTGAATAATTGAAAAATTGTTTATTTTTACTACTTTGCTTTCAGTCCAAACCATCTTTGCTTTTTCAAAGTAACTTAATTTTAATCGGTGAGGCTACCTCGAGTTAGTGAGTTTAAAAGTGTGTACTTTTGTACATATAGTATCAGAATAGGCCCACGGTGTTTAATAGCTACTTGTCGTGTTCGATACGATCAAGCCCTTTACTTTAACTTTTATTAGGGAAGCTTGCGATGGATTCTTGCGTATGCTTTTAGAGAGAAGAGAGCCTTTTTTCAATCTGGTTTTGATACATGGAAAATCCTTTGTTGGTTAGACAAGGGTGCAAATGCCCCTTTTACTGTAGGTGAGGGGAGGGTACATATATTGTCCTGACCTACATTTACTCTAACCCTAACAACAACACTAATCATTCTGGGACTATTACTTACGCTAAACCCGACTGGAGTCTAGTAAAAGGCTACCTGAAACGTGAACTATGGGTCGTAGGGTCTGCTGCTAATGCATAATCGTCACAGCAAGCACAATAATTGTGCCAATCACTGAGATGTACACTGTCTAAGCGAAAAATTACGCAGACGGTGATGGAAGATATTTTTTTTTAAAAATTTTTCTCGTTCTAGGTTTGACACTGTAGGCATCTTCGTCGTTATGTTTTTCCAAGTGGCCAAAACTCTCGGAAAGAGCGCCATCGTCGTCATTCTGGTGATGATCTCCTGTGCAGTGCCCTTCTATGTCCTCTTCAGAATACCTGACGCCGAGGTAAGTCGATACGTGACTCACATTATTCTTCCCACTCACATGCAGTAAGACAAGGGAATGCGAGAATGAGATAGTTAAGCAGACTAACTTGCGTATTTTTCAGTTGAGAACCTCTCATGAAATGTTAATTAAAATTATAAAATGTGTTTTTGGTTATCTTGGTACATAAGCCGCGAATATTTCAGTGACATGTGAGTACTTTGTCTTTTAAATTTGGTCCTTTCCGGCTGCTCACAAAACCTACACTCGGTAAAAATGAATGCAAGTTTGACGTTTGTATTCGATGCACAACTATATTTGATAAGGAACGCACAAGGGAATCATGTACAGACTGTAATGAGCTGGTAGAAAATTACGTCTTCTTAAAGTCTTTACTCAAAGAAAGGATATCTTTTGGTTTAAATATTTAAAATTATGAGATTTTTCAGATCGCTAAATGTTCCTAAAAATGGCCTTGTGTATGCCAGTTTATTATTGTCGCTTATGAAGTATGCAATATGATACATATTTTCTCAACATTTAATGAGTCGAGGAAGGTGTCTTCTTGAAAGTGTATAATAATGTGTATTTTTTTTGCATGGAAAGTACACAGTATGCCTTTTGGCATTCCTAACTGCAATTTCAATTGCAGTTCAGGTTAAAACATATTCGAAAATTGAAAAACCTTCGAAAACCAAAAATTACCCTTTCTTTAAGCATAATCTTTAAGGAGATTTAAGTTTTGATTTAATTAGTATGTGTGCATGAGCACATTGAAAATCCGTGGGAAACGAACGCCATTCTTAAGTGGCCATTTTTGTGATTGTGGTCTTTCCAGGCGGTTGGAAAAGCACTCATATGAAAGCCAACATCCCGGCGTGAGTAATATATACATTTATATTTATATATTGAATATGATCCACTATAAGCAATATTGTGCACCACTGACGTAGACATTTCTAATCAAAAACACATTTCCGAATTTCGATCATAATTTCTAGAAAATGTTCGCGTATTGCAGTCATCAACATGTCGTTTTGTCGTTAAAACCGTTGAGTCACTCGTTTGACTTCTCACTGCTCTGCAAACGGTCCCAGGCCAACCGGTGCCACAGTTTCCACCTGATAGCGTCAGGCACACCCATTGTCACCTCTTAAGAATAATCGAACCAAAATCCGGGTAGTTAGCAAGAACTTTAATCTGTTAGGAATGGGCGCACACCGATCTATTGGCTTGCCTAAGAAAACAAGCTCTGTGTGCGTGGCAAATTTCACAAACAGGCAACGATCTACCATCCTCTTCGTGACCTTTGTCATTCATCCGGAGCTTGTTTCCTTAGGGAAGCCAATAGGCCAGTGTGTGCCTATTTCTGATTGAATAAATATCCAGTGGCGAGGGAATGATGAACTTCGGTTCGATTAAATGTTTATGATCCATATCCTATATCCATCGGTATAGCATCTGCGCCATGTACGAGCGCACGTTTGTGCTTCCGTTTCCAGCTGATTGGTTGAATGAGAGCAAAATAAGACCGAAACAATACCTTATCGATCTACCCGAATTTTCCGTTCTCCCTCTCCTTTGCATATAAATGACAGTTGAACATCTTGATCTAGTGGTGCTCACCGATTAAGTTGCATTGCAAGCTCGTCCCATCGTGTCTTTGAGATCTATGTAGAGGCCTCGCACACCCTTGCATAGCGACTAGTAACAAATTGACATGATGGAGTACCGAAAAAGAAAATGGAGAACGGAATGACCATTTCTGGCTTATTAGTCGTCAACAGCCACACATACTCAGTCCCAAGTGTGGACCACTTGGGATATGAACCCGCGATCTTTCGTCATTGTGTTCGAATCCCAGATGGTTCACACATGGGATTGGACATGTTTGGCTGATGACGGCTAATAAGCTAGAAATGGCCATTCGGGTCCCTTTTGTCTTTGTTGATACTACATCACAGTTTATCTTCTAATTTGGCCTCGCATCGTGGCGGACGCAGGACATGCTGTATCCATCGCAATTCCTCACCTTTTCTCGACCTGAACAGGGTTTGTCGAGCGCTAGTGACCAGGGAAGAAGCACACCAGTGCTGGGATCGAGCGCAAAGACTGAAAATCTAGTCTGCGCGTGCGAAAAAACGTCTGGTCTATCCAATATTGATAAGGATTTCATATAAGTAAGGGGATCGTCGGAGCCCAACTAAGTGGGAGTGCCATAGGGGTTGCATGCAGGAGGATACGCTACAGGATAACCCTCTGTCTTGAGAGGAGTAGGACTTATCCCGTTAGCTAGCAGTTTTTCAGGTCTCAAATTCTAGTGTGCAGTGATAGTTTGGAAGCTCGTCAGATTATTTATAGTGATGAGTGTGTGTTGAGTGCCGTTGACATAGAGTTCCCAGTATCGACTTCACGGTAAACATAGCTTTTGTAAATCAGTCGCGTTTTCTATACATAACCAACTACGTATTTTTATTTAAGTAGACGTATTTGATTTACTATTTCATATAGGCGTTTTCCTGCAGACTATGGTACTGACACTAAGATGCTTGTTTACGGTTCTCCGGCATTTAAAATGGCTGTACCATGGACCTTACTTACTCTTGCCGCTTCTAGCCAACAGTCCAATCTCCGGACCGGTACAGCATCTAAACTGGTGATCGGATGCGGGTGCTTGTCGCAACGTGAACCTGCACCCAGGCATCACCAGACCCCTATGGGTTATATTTGTCATGGGTTTGCACTTTGAATAAAGCGTACCGTAGCGTAATCTGGCCCCATTTTGGTCCAGTACACCTCCTACGTGGCTTTTTTAGGTACAAAAAAGACATACGTATGCCTATATGCCTATGCATACATATATGCATATACGTATATGCGTGTACTGGGGCGAGACGGTATATTCCTGTGAAATGCTGCAACAAATTTTTAGCTTAAATAAATATCTGCTTCAATGAAATCTGTCTGAAAGTTGATAATCTCAGTAAATCTAGTAAATTTATTTGCAGGATTTCTTCAGTCTGTCACAAGCAGAACAGGTAGCGTTACAGGACTGCTTTCCGCCCTATCGCTTCCTTCATCTTCTGAAGGCGAACCATAACAATGCGCAGCCTATAAGCACCACTCTGCAGGCCTTCCAAAACCCACAACTGACCCTGCTCAATGTCCTGTCTATGTCATTGGGAGACTTCAATTTCGTTGATACCATTATCAACCCACTAACCGATGACTACAAAATCACTCTACACTTCCCTGAAGTCACACTCATAATGTTCATCGTCTTCCTCCTCTGCTCGCCGATGATCCTCACCAACCTTTAGTGAGTTCACCTTTGCTTTCCTTCTGGGTTAATCTACGCTGGAAAGGCTCCTTACAGTAAAAATATGGTAGCTTCAGTTTTTTGAAAAAGTCCGAAACCTCGCTATCAGTCTCCTTAGATAAACACTCATTTTGTAACCAGCAACACCTCCCTTCAAATTAAAAAGAAGATATAGGGTGAATATATTTTCAACAACTCCTGTTTAACCTCCGGATGCCGCCGTTTTTCAAAATGAGGGCAAATGAAATATATTTTTGATAACTCCTATTCAGCCCTGTACAGTTAAATAAAAAGTAAGCGGTCGATCTCATACAACGTTCACCAGAATTCTGATATATGTTTGCGATCACGAAATATTAATTAATTGGGGTTGTAATATTATCTATCTAAATGGGAGGAGATTGCGGACACAGCAGAATGTCGGCTTTCGAATGCATTACTGTCGGGTTGCCTGCAAGAAATTATATCTGTTAAAAACGACCACTTAATTGGTATGTATTTTTTAGATTGATTTTCTGTGCTTTTGTAAATTCAAGTGTTTTTAGAGGAAGCATACACACAAATATTTTTTCTTGCATGCAAATGTAAGCATATCAATTTTTATTTGCATTGTATGCTCGAAAAAGTACATCTTTCTGTTGTTAACAAGGTTTCTTATTAAGAGGTTTTAGGACCGTACAATGCCCATTCGAGTAACTTAGTAGCCGTCTGTTTAATAATAATTCTCGTGAAATATACAGTGCAGTCCACATCCACTACAAACGTTAATGAAAACTATACGGTATCTTCTTAATAGCATGGGAAAATGTATGGTTTTCCTTACTGGGAACGCATACAGTTTATAGACTGGCAACCCCTAACGTAAAGGCTACGAAAGATCGGGCTCAAAAATATTCGGGAAGAGGAAAACGTTTTTAAACCTCAAGCTACAGTTCGTTTAAGTACGAAGTATGACGTTGACGTCATTTTCTATAGAATTGACTTAAGAACGCATATGCTTGCTGAAGATTTTTATAACATATATTTCAATTTATAAGGACAGTGAAAATCAACAGAGACAATGCCTACTACTTCAGTAGTCATTTTTAACAAATTACGGTTCCGTGCCGACGACTTAAATGTAATGGATTCGAAAGATGGCATCCAGTCGTATCCTTCATATCCTTGCATTACGGTACGGTAGTTAATATTACAAACCTACTTAAATAATCCCTCCTAACCATAAATGCATTTCAGAATTATCGTTAACTGGGCAAGAGCTGGGTCACTCACGGAACCTGAGTAGCCGGATGGAACCGTGTGTGCTACGTTTTAAAGGCGCCAATACACCTACGCTCTCTGGCATATCAAAGAGGGTCATGGCAACCAGAGTTGATAGGCCAACTTTGTACGTACTTAACCGGAACCCGCAAATAAATTGCAGGTGTTTCTGCTGTTTTGGGAGACGCTTAAATGGTGGCTTCCGACTTATTTGCGACTTTCTCTGATGATGGATTCGACTGTGAATCCGAAACGTCAGACTTACAGACTTCCTGTTCCAGCCATCGCATATTTGTCTTCTGAGTTTGGCAGTACCTTAAAACTACTTGAATGGCATAACTGCTGTCCCATCTGTGACCCGTTTTTACTGACGATAGAAAGTACTTTTAGTTACGGTCCGTAATTTAACGTTGCCAAGCCATGTTGACATGTGTCCAAAGCTGCATTCAGTTATTTCAGCTGGTATACTATCCTTCCAACTGCTCTTTGAATATCCTCATTATTAAAACACTATAATCAAGACATAAGATTTGCAGTCCCAGGTGACGACTGTTACTAAGGCAGAAGTGACCATACCAGTTTTTCTTGTCCATTTCTGCCCTTGTCACAATACGTTTGGCTTCGAGGGATCTCTATTGAGTCCTGAGAGGAAACGAGACGAACACGTCCCGCAATCTGGTCCGTAAAAGTCCTTTTATCGGTACCATATTTACTAAGTGAGCCGCCCTAGACAGAAAGGCGCTCTTTTCCAGCAGCAGCCACTTTCTACTGTCGCCTACTTAAGCAGATGCGCTTTTTTCATTTGTCCTTATTTTAGCCTGGATTGTATTTAATTGCTTCTTGGTGTCATCTACTGAACTAGGTAATTTGATCATTGGACCAAACAATAAACGAGTCGTATTTGCTGGTTAACGAGCCCAATGTTTTGCCTTTGCAGTACTCCTCCTAACGGAATTTTATTCTGGACGTAGACCCTTGGTTTAGCGCCTTCTAACCGCCCAGGAAAGGATTCATGCCTGTTTTTATTCTCGTCCAAACTGGCGCCCCTTAAGGCCCTGAGGGAACTCTTCTAAGTTTCAGTGTCTGCTCTGATTTTACCTTGCCGTATGCTTTAACGGTGTTTTTGCTAAATAATATTGCACATTTGTATTTTATCCGTCATTATATGCAAGAAATTCGGCTTTACTGGTCGGTTCACGCACATGGTGCGTCAGCTTCATGACGGGATGACGGTGCGCGTCACTGACAACGGGACCGTATCCGAAGCATTCGCAGTGACCGACGGAGTGATGTAGGGCTGCGTATTGGTTCCCACCCTGTTCAGTCTCATGTTCTCGGCTATGCTGATGGACGCCTACCGTGATGAGCAGCCTGGAATCCGCATCGCCTACAGAACTGACGGGCACCTCAACAGTCGGCGTATGCAGGCCTCAACGCGCGTGTCTACGACTAGATTCCATGACTTGCTCTTCGCGGACGACTGCGCCCTTAACAACATGACGGAGGAGGTCAGGCAAAGAAGTATGGACCTCTTCGCCGCAGGCTGCGCCGATTTTGGATTAACAATCAATACAACCAAAACGGTTGTCATGCACCAGCCGCCACCTAGCGCGGAATACAATGCTTCCCGAATCAATGTCAACGGTGCTCAACTCAAAAACGTGGAAACCTTCGCTTATCTTGGAAGCACGCTGTCACGCAACACGAGAATCGATGAAGAGGTTGCCCAACGGATCTCCGAAGCCAGTAATGCCTTCGGCCGGCTGCAGGCCTCCGTGTGGAATCGCCACGGTCTTCACTTGAACAAAATACTACCAAAAATGACACCTCCAAGCCTCTACCGATTTATTCTGCCCATAATGCGCCCGCTACTTCAACACACGCATCGGCCTGGTCGGTCACCTGCGAATCCATCGCACGGAGGCTGGTGAAACAGTGCCTGGGGCTCCGACATACAGTCGCCGCCCCCGCCTCCACTGCCCTCACTGCTCCCGCACATTTACACACAGCATTGGTCTATTAGGACAAATGCGCCTCCACGACAACCTGCGGTAAACCACCGGAGGCTGAGCCACATCAGCGCACATCATCTACACTAATACATACACAACACCCTCACAATCAGCATAATGTACCTGATAAAATCCCGTTCTCCTAGAATCTGTGGCTTGGAAGGCTGCCAATCTGAGGTTTACACCAAACCACGCCGTTGGCCCAGTGTATGTGTTGTTTGTGTCGAGTGGCTGACCAGAGGACTGAAAGTCAGATGGCGATGGCTCCTCTAAATCCCCTGAGTAAGTAAATCCTGGTGTGTGGGTTATTGGGGCTAGGTCGTGCTGTGGCGCGCGAAGACAGGTACGCCGACCCGTCAGCCAATGCGCCCACTCCCACCTCAGACAACTGACTGGCTCGGATGCTGGTCTGATTGTGGGAGTGGGGAGAGAGTGAGGTCAACAGCTCAGCGCATTTTCTTCACTATAAACAATCTGACGCGCTTAAAACTATCAGGGTGCACTAAAAGCCGTGGCTTGGAAGGTTGCCAACTGACGGGATAACTCAGACCGCGTGGTCAGCCCAGTGCGTACGTTTGTGCGCCATGGACGATTAATGGACTGAGAGTCAGGCTGCAATCGCTCATTCTTGATAGGGCGTTTACAGCATTGTCACTCAGGTGGAATCTGAGTCACCCCTCTTTTGTTGCTGTGTTCGTTTTTTTTTTGAGTTGGACCACAGTGCGTGGGTCTGCGCCCTCTCCCGTCTCCAGTGTTCTTTACTCTGTCTTGTTACAGTGTCAAGGTGGGCGAGTGAAACAGAGAGTGAGGTAGATGCGGTGCAGATCTATCCTCACCATAATCCAGTGAAAGCCACCGTCAATGGGCTGCCCTACTATGGTGCATATGGTGGATGTCGTTGAAAAAAGACGGCCGAACTGGCGTATGTGTGTGTGTGTTTGTTTGTGTGTGTGTGTGTGTGTGTGTGTGTGTGTGTGTGTGTGTGTGTGTGTGTGTGTGTGTGTGTGTGTGTGTGTGTGTGTGTGTGTG
>WEDG01005536.1:0-18938 GCA_017591395.1 Schistocephalus solidus
AGGCAAAGATCTAATTTATTGTTTTAGCTTAAGCCGAAGTCCTTGATGGGTGACTGGTTGATGTCCATCAAGCCTAAGCTAGTTCAGTAAAGTTCAGTATATTTAAGGGTAATATGCATTGCCTTTGTAGACCCTGTTAATATAAACTTAAACTACAATATTGCAGTCGAAAAGCACGTTACAGATAGTAATTAAATCTTTCTCCAGGTAAATGACCTCCGGACATGTATGGTTTCATTGTTCAGTATTCGTAGATTGCTCTCATCTGGTTTGGATCTCCTGAGGGGTTTGATTTGAGCAATTTTCACTTCTCCCTGTCCGTGAGTGAAAACTCCGGCTGAAAAAGCCCACAAGGTGGAACTTTCAATGCAACGGTTTCTTGCTCAGCTATAACTGGGCTTCTTCCTCATTCCGAAAAACAATATTCGGGGATTTGCGTTTGCTTGACTAACCCGTTAAGCCTCATTTTAAAAAATATTTTTAATCTTATTCTTGAATTTCGCCTAGAAAATAAGCTTTAGGCGACTAGCAATATGATTTTCTACCTGGAAGATCATGCGAAGTGTGTCACTTAGCTTATCCTAACCTCGTTACTTTCCTTCGTAATGAGCAGTGGTCAGTGGTTGTGATCTAATTTGGCTTGAGCAAAGCCTTTGGCAAGGCACCGCACAGACATCTTCTGGTGAAACTGGAAGCACTCGGTATCTGGCCTCCTCTTCTTCACTTCATTGGTTCCTAGTTATCTAATCACAACCAGAAGGTCTAAGTAGGTAAAAGCTACTCGACGCCCCAGCTGAGCACAAATGGTGTTTTTCAAGACACGTTTCTAGGTCCCCTCCTCCTCATTCTGATCATAAACGAAATGTCAACTTTACTCACAATTTCACAAAATTTCGTAAACGCTGACGAACTCAAGTGCTGTTACTCATTTTCTAAAGACACAGCCAATAGTTGCGTTGATAAAATCAACACTGATCTATGTATGCTCTCACGTTGGAGCTCCATTTGGCAGATGGAGCTTTCTCCCTCCCAGAGTAGTTTCATGTGTTTTTGGCCCCAGCGAGATTCCTGGACCCTAAGTAATTCAAACAAGTACTTTTATGGAGGATCAAACATAAGAGACAAAGGTCTACGTTACGCGAATAAGCTAGCATTATGGTTTAAAGCATATCGAATTTCCGCAAAGGCTGCAGAGATATGTGGTCAAATGGGTGTGACTGGCAACCTACTCAAATGGTTGGCCGACTTTCTCACAGACAGGTGCCAGCGTGTTTGTATCGGAGACGCCAAGTCTCACTGGGAAACCGTTCACAGTGGAGTTCCGCAGGGCAGCGTTCTGGGTCCCATTTCGTTTCTGATACACGTAAATGACTGCCTGGATTGTCTGACATGTGAGAAGGTAATGTTCGCTGACGATTTGAAGTTATGGAACTCGATTGAAAAACCGGAGGATGCGCGGAAATTACAACAAAACTTAGATCCCTTGCAAACATGGTGTGATGAGTGGCTGCTGAACCTTAATCTTAACAAATGCCAAATAATCCGACTGCGGTCTAGTTCCAGAAGGATGATTAGGTTTGAATACCAGTACTTTATCAGTGGTCACCAACTCCAGGAGGTAAATATTCTAAAGGACTTGGGTATATGGATAACACCAACTCTCAAACCATCGTCGCACTGTGCGAATATCGCAAAGAAAGCTATGTGTATTTAAGGCGCAATCAGGAGGTCCTTCGTTAATTTTGACGGAGAGCTTTTTGGGCGCGTGTTTGGAACATTTATCCAACCGGTGTTGGAATATTGCGTTCAGGCGTGGCGCCCTTGGACGAAACATGACTACGCTCTGCTGGAGAAAGTTCAACGAAGGGCAACAAAACTAGTCAAAGGATTGGAATGCCTACCCTATGAGGGCCGCCTAGCAAGACTTAAAGTTTTTCCTCTCTCTTATAGGCAATACAGAGGGGATATGATCTTAGTTTTCAAACTTGTCAGAGGAGTTGATTGTGCTTTTCAGGTGGCCAACTTTTTTGAATTGGCAAACATGACAAGTCTCCGAGGTCACCAATACAAACTGAAAAGAAATCACGCCAAACTTGAAGTGCGGGCCAACTTCTTTTCCCAACGGGTGATTGACGAATGGAACAAACTGCCAGCCTCAGTTGTTCAGGCTGAAAGCGTTGAAATGTTTAAAAGAAGACTTGATGCATTTTTTTACTTGATGAACATATATTTAGTCGACAGCAATGATCGATATACTAAAAACGACTATCGCCATGTAACATTTGCTTGTTTTGCTACTGTCTATCTGTAAATAGGGTTTTAAAAGGCTCTGCCTATCTCCCTTATATATACTGAATTATACTGAATTAAACTGAATTATATACTGAATTATCACATAATTTCTTCCTTCCGGAAATAAAGTTAAGACTGTGCTGCATGTTTGTTCTTCCCATCCTAGAATATTGTTGTCCCATCTTTGGGATGATCAACGTCTCTGACCGCTGTACGATTGACATTACATTGGTTGCTAAAAATGTTTCCATCATCCTCTGCAGAGTCAATCTTCGCATTCACTTTTTCGTCCACTCCTTTTCAACTAGCATCGACACCTCTTGACAACCTTGATACTTTCCTCCGATTAGGCAACCCTGACGATGGTCTCCGGGATCTGTTGATGATTGGCGCGGGTTCTTATATTTTCGCCTCTTTGTTGGTCGAAAATGTAGTAAGCAAGGTCGCCTCTCGGTGATGATCTCGTGCCCATTACATTCCCTCTTCGTTTCGACCCTGTTATCCACGATGCAATCCTCCTCTCTCACCGCCCTAATGGTTATAAACAGTAGCTCTGGTTGTTATGTTATATTATCTCTCACCCGACCAGGAGCATTCCAAACCATCATACGCAGTCAGCAACATCACAATTCTACCCCATTACATCGTACCAACCCCATCAACTTTAGCTAATAATTATTTATTGAGAAGCAGTGTTTTCTCCGTGTTTTTTTAAAATTGGGGACTCGCCAAACTCCACCCTGATTTAACAGTAGAAGTTTTTTACTGATTCTTTTCTAGTTCGCCGTATTTTCCAAATATTGCTGACTATTGTTTTAAAAATGGTAAATCTTTATGAATCGAATATACTTACCATACTACTCATTTCTGCTGTTCATATGGCTGCTCACTTATTGCAGCAATTATGCACTTTGTATTTATTTATACCGCAATACCAAGTTTGTAATGATGGGGCCCACTGGGCCTTAAATATAAAATTTATAATTTTATATTTATTCAGAGAGTTTTTATTCGAAGACTATTTTATCTTCCTGGCTGCAGTTTCTCTTATACGGATAGATGCCAGTTAGCAAACCTTAAATTTTTGTGGGTTAGAAATCTCGAAGCCGGTCTCTGCTTCCTGTTTCGCGTTACCTCTAGCCCAAATCTCCCACAAATAAACGCTCTCATTCAGGTAGATCGACCCTATGCCACACGTAATTCCTCCATGATCATTTCACCATCCCTTATCTCCACAACTAACCATTCTCAGTTTTTCGCCTCCAAATATGCTTCCATATGGAAAAGTCTTCCACTCGAAATTGGGTGGTCGTCTACATAATGGCGGAAAAGTGGCGGAAAAGTGGCCTGTGACTTATCGACAGACCTGGATAACACAAACCAAAATTCAGGTTTCCCGGGTGCTATTCGAGCAAACGCATTGTCAGGAGAACTCACGCTGTTTGAAAGGTCCATAGAGATGTCTGCAAATCAACCAACAGGCTCATCGATGAAGACAAATTTGAACACAGTATGAAAGACTGTAACAAAGGGCATGATTCAACCTTCCATCACTAAAAGAAAGCTGGATGCAGAAACGAGTTTTTTCCCTGACAGATCATTCTGTCTGGTAGTTCGGGGAGTCTCAGAGGCTACTGGGGAAACGCCAAAAGAAAGGGTAAAACAGGATCTGCTGATATTTCAATATTTATTGAATGATACGCAAGAAACTGGTGTGACAGTCGACATCAAAAAAAGATCTTTTGATTGGGGCCTCTCGTTACAAAATGAAACGCATGAGGTTCGACCAAGACCATTAAAAGTCATCTTGGGGAGCAAACAGCAGGTAGATCTATTGCTCTCTCGAAAGTCCCGACTACGAAAGAATCATCGTGGAGTTTTTTTCAGCCGGATTACTCTCCCACCGATCGGATGAAAATGAGGACACTGGTAGCAGAATTGAAAAGACGTCAATACGAGGGGGAACAAAACTTGAAAATTGTAGACAACAAAATAGTCAAAAACGGTGCGCTCGTTTTTATGGGAACATCCGGTGAAATTGACGGCAACCACGCCGGTCAAAAGCCCTACCAAATGCCTATAGATTTGAACCCAGACAGGAGACTGGATATATCTTGTGAAATATCCAGCAAACATCGCCATGTAGAAGAAAGAACCAAAAATCTTCAGAAATCGAGGGAAGAAAACAAGATTAAAATGATGTACACAAATGTGCAGTCTATTGAACAAAATGGATGAAATTAACTGGTCGTGGACCATTTACAGCCTGACTTCATAGATCTAACTGAAACATGGTTAAATGAACAAATCGCAGACACAGAAGTCAGAATGGACGGTTTTCAGCTTATCCGCATGGATAGAAACGGACGTAGGGGTGGTGGAATCGCAATGTTTATATGAGAAGGCATTGACTTCATTCAGGATGGGCCCTCGCCAAATAGGATATCGTCTTGCGAAATACTTTGTTGTAAACTGAAAGTCCCAAACCAACCAGACCTCCATATTGCCGTGGTATATCGACCCCCAGGACAGCGAACGGACACGAACGAAGCACTCATCACAGAGGTAAAGCAAATCTGCCGTAGCAAACACTTATTAATACTTGGAGATTTCAACGCTCCCGATATCGATTGGGTGTCGATGTACTGCTCGTGATCAGAAAATTCATTCGAACAGAAATTACTTCCGTTGGTAAATGACGAGTTTCTTACCCGACATGTCACAATGAAGACGCGGTTCCGAAATGGGCTGCAGTCAAGCTGTTTAGATCTAATCATTAGTAGAGACGACAATTGCATCCTTGCATTAAGTTCTTACATGCCGCTTGGACGAAGTGATCATTGCGTTCTTGCTTGGGAGTACAGTCATTTTTCTGTACCCAAATGTCGTGCAGTTAGGCAGAGAAATGTATGGAAAGGGGATGATCCCAAAATGAAAGAATTACTGAATGGGATAGACTGGAGCTCTGCACATGTACCTGACCCAAATGCTGCCTGGTTCTTCATTAGTAAATTGATTCAGCAGTTGGTAGAGAAATTCTGCCCACTTAAAAGGGGATCGTGCGTCTCCCGACCCGAGTGGGTGACATCGGAAATAAAAAAAGGAATCTCAAGAAGAAAAGAAGACTGTGGAGAACATATGCCAGATATCAACAACCCGAACATTTTTCTGCTTTTAAGAAACAGCGAAATCGGTGTCGGAATCTTCTGAGAAAAGAAAGATCCGCCTTTGAGTCGGAAATAGTCAAAGACATACCAAGAAATTCGAAAAGGTTTTATGCCTACGTTAATAAGGCAAAACGAAATCGCGACTGCATTCCTTGTCTTAAAGACAATCAGGGAAACAGGTTAACTGATAACTCTGATAAGACCAGCCTCTTATCCAATTTCTTTATGTCCGTGTATACCAAGGAACCACCTTTTGACGAGGACCAATACTACAGTACTGCCACATCTACAAACAAAATAAGCACGGTGTCGTTCCCAATGGACACATTAAAGAAAATCTCTGAAACAGCTACAGCCCACTAAATCACCTGGCCCAGATGGTATATCCGCAAAAGTTCTCAATGAACTCACAGAACAGCTGGCCTCTCCGCTCTCCAAGATATTTGAAAGTTCGATGGAGGCGGGGGCTCTGCCTACCGAGTGGAAGATAGCCAACATAACCCCCTATCTATAAAGGAGGAGAGAGGACATCACCAAACAGTTTCCGACCAGTCAGCCTCACAAGTATCTGTTGCAAAATGATGGAGAAGATAATCAAAACGGAACTGATGAGGCATCTTGAAGAGAATAACTTGCTAAGTTCATATCAACATGGATTTTGAAGTGGTCGATCCTGCCTCACAAACCTGCTCACATCCATGGAAAGTTGGACAAAATCATAAGAAATGGGTTTGTCAGTCGATGCGGTCTACATTGACTTTAGCGAAGCCTTTGACAGGGTTCCACACAAACGTCTGATCTTTATGCTCCGTCAAATTAGTGTGACTGGCAACCTACTCAAATGGTTGGCCGACTTTCTCACAGACAGGCGACAGCGTTTTTGTATAGGAGACGCCAAGTCTCACTGGGAAACCGTTCACAGTGGAGTTCCGCAGGGCAGCGTTCTGGGTCCCATTTCGTTTCTGATATACGTAAACGACTGCCTGGATTGTCTGACATGCGAGAAGGTAATGTTCGCTGACGATTTGAAGTTATGGAACTCGATTGAAAAACCGGAGGATGCGCGGAAATTACAACAAAACTTAGATCGCTTGCAAACATGGTGTGATGAGTGGCTGCTGAACCTTAATCTTAACAAATGCCGAATAATCCGACTGCGGTCTAGTTCCAGAAGGATGATTAGGTTTGAATACCAGTATTTCATCAGAGGTCACCAACTCCAGGAGGTAAATATTCTACAGGACTTGGGTATATGGATAACACCAACTCTCAAACCATCGTCGCACTGTGCGAATATCGCAAAGAAAGCTATGTGTATTTTAGGCGCAATCAGGAGGTCTTTCGTTAATTTTGACGGAGAGCTTTTTGGGCGCGTGTTTGGAACATTTATCCAACCGGTGTTGGAATATTGCGTTCAGGCGTGGCGCCCTTGGACGAAACATGACTACGCTCTGCTGGAGAAAGTTCAACGAAGGGCAACAAAACTAGTCAAAGGATTGGAATGCCTACCCTATGAGGGCCGCCTAGCAAGACTTAAAGTTTTTCCTCTATCTTATAGGCAATACAGAGGGGATATATGTCACTTAAAGTTACTTTATTGAGGGAAGTAGGCTTTTGCCCTTGAGCTCTCTATTCATATGCAAAAATGTCAATAGTACAAACGTTTACAGTGATATATCTGACAAATGAAAACGTAGGGTCATCGATATATGTGGGCGAGGCGCAACCTGCCACTGTTTACACAATCTTCATTATATTGACAATAGTTTCTCAGAAAATGAGTATCTAGTTTGAATTTAAATGCATCAACAGTTTCTGAAAGGACAACATCCTCAGGGAGTCCGTTCCATGCGCTAACGACCCTCGTCGAAAAGGCGTTCCGACGGAATTCCGTGTGGACAAACTTCCTCTGCAGTTTAAAAGGATGACCCCACAGATGTTCCTTTCCAGCCAATTCGAAGAATTCAGCAAATTCTAGGGCACAATTGCGGCCTCTGACAATCCGTCAGGTTTGGATGAGGTCACCGCGTAGTTGCCTGTAATTTAGAGGAAACAAATCAAGTTCAACCAGTCTGGCGTCGTAAGGCAGATTACTAAGATTATTGACCATCTTCGTAGCCCTCGCCTGCACTCGTTCCAGCTGTAGATAATCCTTCTTAAACCACGGACGCCAGGCCTGGATGGCATATTCCAATTGAGATCGAACAAATACCCCGTAGTTTTTCGGAAGAGTTCCTTATCAATCTGCACAAACCCACGTCTGAGCGCAAATAAGACCTGTGTAGCGCGTTTTGCTGCCTTTAAACACTGTGAAGATGGTTTAAGTGAGGAGTGTATTAGAACACCGAGGTCCTTCTGTTCCTCAACAATTGAAAGGGGCTGCCCATTGAGAAGGTATTGGTAGGAATCATCCTCCTCACTGGTCCTTCTGGTACGCAGTCTTAGGACCACACACTTCCCAACGTTAAAATTTAAGAGCCAACGAGCAGACCAGCTGATAAGACGGTTGAGATCCTCTTGAAGTGCGTGCCTATCGAAATCAGATCTGATGACCCTCCACAATTTAACATCATCTGCAAACATGATGGCGCTGCAATCCAGGTCGTCGACACAGTCGTTGATGTACACTAAGAAGAGTAACGGCCCTAATACCGAGCCTTGGGGACACCACTTAGAACCGGAGTAGGTGTTGACTTCGAGGTATCGACGCACACAGTTTGCAATCTATCTGTAAGAAAGTCTGCGATCCATGTCAGCAGCATTCCTCTTATGCCAATTTCAGATAATTTGAAGATGAGAAGTTTGTTGGGGACACTGTTAATCGCCTTCTTGAAATCAGTGTATATGACGTCAACCCTACCATTTTGTCCAGTGCACGAGTCCACTGCTCTGTTGAGAGTAATAAACTAGAAAGACAGGAGCGATTCTGTCTGAAACCATGCTGGAGATCTGAGAGTAATTGGTTTTCCTCAAGGAACCTCATGGTTGCCTTCTTGATTATTGATTCCATTATTGTACAGCAAATGGAGGTTAGGCTGACAGGCCGATAATTGTTGACATAAGATCGAGCACCACTCTTGTATATGGGGTATATATTTGCTGCCTTCCATTCGGATGGCAGTTTCCCTGATTCAAATTACGAATTAAATATATAAATAAATAAATAAATAAATTGTATATTTAAGGCCCAGAGAGCCCCGTCATTTCAAACTTAGTATCGCGGTATAAATAAATACAAAGTGGATAATTGCTGCTCTATGTGAGCAGCCATATTAACAGCAGAAATTAACATTATGGTAGGCATATCCGATTCAGAACGATTTGCCATTTTTAAAAACAATAGACAACAATCTTTAACATAAACGGTGAACTAGAAAAAAAGCAGTAAAAAAACTCCTACGGTAAATTGGAGGCGGAGTTCAGCGAGCCGCCAATTTTAAAAAAAAATAGGAGAAAAAAACTGCTTCACTAAAAACATTAATAGCTAGATGCAATGGGATAGATCTGTGATGATGCTGACAACGTATGAGGGTTCGGAACGCTCCTTGTCGTGTGAGAGATAATATAGCAGTCAGAGCTACTGTTTGTTTCCACCAGTGGAGGTGAGAGAGGACGGACTCATCGTGGACACCAGGGTCAAAAACGAAGACGGGACAGTAGAGGTCATGAGATCATCATTGAGATGCGACCTTGCCGACTGCATAGTCCCCCAATCAAAGAAGCAAACTATCAGAACCCGCCTTGATCCTCAACTGAACCTGGAGACCATCGTCGGGGTTGCAAAAAGCGGAGGAAAGTACCAAGGTTGTCAAGACTTGGCGATGCTAGTTTAAAAATGAGGGGGGGCAAAAAGTAAATGCAAAGATTGACTCTGCAGAGGATGATGGATATATAATAAGAGACCATTATAATATCAAGGAACTGCCTCAAATACCAGGAGGACCCTTTTCGAAATCCAAAAAGTTGCGAGTTAGGGAAGGAAACAGACAATAAGGACTTTATATCTTCCGAAGTTAAATGTTTGCGTAACTTTGTTTTGAAAATAGCTAATGTGGACGACAACCTAATTTGCAGTGGAAGATTATTCCAGATGAAAGCATATTTGGAGGCAAAAACTGAGACCGGTTAGTTGTGGAGCTAAGGGGTGGTGAAATGATCATGGAGGAATTACGAGTGGCATAGGGTCGATCTACCGGAGTGAGAGCGTTAATTCGTGGGAGATTTGGGGCTAGAGTTAACGCGAAACAGGAAGCAGAGACCGGCTTCGAGTCTTCTAACCCACAGAAATTTAATGTTTGCTAACTGGCATCTATCCGTATAAGAGATACTGGATCCAGGAAGAGAAAATAGTCTTCGAGTAAAAACCCTCTGAACTTTTTTTCAATCTTACTGCGGTCAGAGGCGTTCATCAGCCCAAAGAGGGGACAGCAGTATTCTAGAATAGGAAGAACAAACATGCGGTACAGGTCTAACTTTATTTCCGGAAGGAAGAAATTGTGCGATATAAAACCACATATCTGTGCAGCCTTTGCAGAAATTCGATCTGCATGAGGCGATAATGCTAGCTTGTTCGTGTAACTTAGACCTAAGTCTTTTATGGTTGATTTTTCTAAAAGTGTACTATTTTTGAAATACGATGGGTCCAGGAAGCTTAGCGGGGCCAAAAACACATAAAACTACTCTTGGATGAAGAAAACTCCATCTGCCAAGTACAGCTCCAACGTGAGAGCATAAGTAGATCAGTGTTGATTTTATCCACGCAACTATTGGCAGTGTCTTTAGAAAAATGAATAAATGCACTTGAGATCGTCAGCGTAAACAAAAAGTTTGTGAATTTGTGAGTAAAGCTGAAATTTCGTTTATGTACAGAATAAAGAGAAGGGGACCTAGAACCGTGCCTTGAAAAACGCCACTCGTGATCGGTTGAGGCGTCGAGTTGCTATTACCTACTAAGACCTTCTGGCTGCGGTTAGACAAGTAGGAACCAATGAAGTCAAGGAGAGGAGGCCGGATGCCGAGGGCTTCCAGTTTCACCAGAAGACGTTTGTGCGGTACCTTGTCAAAGGCTTTGCTCAGGTCAAAGTAGATCACAACCACTGTCTGCTGCTCATTACGAAGGGAAGTGACGAGGTTAACAAAAGCTAAGTGACACACTTCGCATGATCTCCCAGGTAGAAAACCATATTGTGAGTCGCTTAAGAGCTTATTTTCTAAGCAAAAGTCGAGAATTTGATTAAAAATAATTTTTTCAAGAAGTTTTGCAAGAGCCGGGGTTTTGTGAACGCCTCGATAATTATTTACGTCCGAACGAGATCCCGACTTGAAGACAGGAAGAATAATAGATGTCTTCCATGAGTCAGGAAAGAAACCGTTTAAAAGATAAACTGAGAATACATGGCTAAGCAATCGGGGAAAGCTCGGCACTCTCTTAATAACTGAGTTTGGAATACCATCAGTCCCCGAAGAGTGCGAGTTTTTCAGACGCATTATTTGCTTACGAATTAGTTCTATGGAGAAATCAATGGTACTGATAACATTAAATGAGGATGCCTGAAACGTCGGAACCGGTTCAGATTCCATCGTAAGATGATTTGCAAAGAATGCACTAAACAATTCTGCCTTCTCAGAGTCTTCGAGGAACGAATTTCATAGTTTCATTAAGTAATGGAGGTATTTCATAACCTCGTTTAGAGCAGGATCGACGGCGGAACAGTTGAGCAACAGATTTTTGCAGAGTTTGGCTCGCTGAGTGCGCGTGATTCCCTCTGTCTGTCCCGTGCAAGCCGAATCTTAGAGGCTAATTCAAAAATCTCTGCAATCCTTAGATGTACAGATAACGAACTAGTATATTGATCTTTTAATTGCTTCCTCAATTTCTTTAGTCTTGGCAAAAAGAAAGTGGGGACGGTGGATTCCGAAGTGTATGGCTTGACAATTTTGATTGGCACAAATTCCAGGATGTTATTTGAAACGACTGACATTAAGTCAGAAAGACTTGCTGCATCGTTCATGGAGGAGAGATGCTGCCAATCCAATGAGTCCAAAAAAAGTTGTTAATTAAGCTCATATCTGCGAGGTCAAAAATTATGATAGGTACGAACGGCGCTAGCCTTTTTCGATGAGACAATTGGTAAGCAACAGTGAATTAATGTATGGTCACTTTGGAAGAGGCCCCTGCTTAAAAATCAACGAAAAGGGGAGCAATGTCATTTGTGAAAATCAGATCTAAAAATATGCTTGTCTCTCGTTGAAGAACGGACAAGCTGTGACCAATTAGAGAAATTAATGGTATCCAGGAAAGGCTGAAATCTGGGTGGACAAAAAGTTTGAAATCCAGTCAATTTCGGAAAATTAAAATCCCCAGCGATTATTTTTAATGTTAAAATCGGACTCCGAAACCAATTTAAAAATTGCACAAAGTTTCACATCATCATCGGATGATGAATTAGGCGGGTAGTAAATACATCCGAGAATAGCCTTTTGCCAGGGCGACAGGATAATGGATGCGAAGCAGTAATTACCAGAGAATGACGTGACGTCTAGATCAAACGCGAAGTGCTTAAATGAAGCTTTAATATAGAGAAGACAACCACCACCACGCTTACTAGTGCGGTCTTGACGGTAGAGATCGTATTTGTCTATGACAAGCAAAGAGTCTGAAATTAAGGGATGGGTCCAAGATTCAGTTACACATAAAACATCAGGCATTAACTCGAAAGCAATGGCTCTAAGTTGGGCCATCTTATTTATAACAGATCTAGCATTAAGTAATATGACATCAAGGGTAGTTCGAGTATCCAAACTAGGGTTATCGTTATTAATTAAAAAAAAATTTGGCGGTGGGTAATTAAGTTGGAAATTATTGTGGCTTGGAGGGTAATTGCAAACTGCGCCATAACGATTGGTATATAGAACGTCATTACCAAAAGGCTGAGAGGGATATCTGAAAGGTGTAGGAATAAAACTTTCCGGTATCGAACCACCATAGGAGTTACGACCGGGATATGCCTGTTGGTAGTTAAAAACGGAATGACGGGAAGTTAGATGGGATATAAGGGCTGATGGGAGATGGCAAGCAGTTAAAAAGAATTAAATGCTGGAATGTCAGGTCTTGTATATCGGTTTAAATGGTTAGGGTTATTTGCCTGTTGGAGAGGCTTGCTTAGTTTTTGGAGAGGGCAGTATGCGATTACTGAGACCTGCGCTATCTTGCTTTTGGGTCTGGGTTAGATTTGCGTCCTTCGGAAAACCTGTCTTAGGTGATATAATTGAGGGTATAAGATGACCCGTGGGGTTATGGGACGAGCTAGCTTGTGGAGGGTTAAATAAGTTAAATTTAGATGATTGCGGATTTTGTATTTGAAGAAGGTTATTTATGCGATTTGGCTCGGGAAATTTCCCGGAGAGGCCTGGAGAATTGCGTTTAAGAGGGGAAACTGGCAGTCTATGTGCTTTAGACGGGTGAGACGGTATAAATGCTTTAGACGGGGTCGCAAACATTACAGGTGGGCTGAAAGCGCCGGAGATTGCAGTATTCAGCCGCGAGGGAGACGAAGTAGAAGGTTGAGTGGAGGGGCTGACCGAACTAGACATCTGAGAAGATGAATTAGCAGTTGCATTGACGTTAGTGGAAATACGACCAGACTTATGAATATTAGGTTGAGAAATTGATGATAAGAAGGACACATTTCTTCGCTCCATTGGTGTAAGATCTCGACAAAGGAAACATTTTGTCATTTCCAAATAGCGAGAAGTGCGACCTCGTTGAGCAAAGATTGAGTCAACCCTCAACTGTTGACAACAATTTAACTAGTATAGGAGGATTCTTGCTACGCGAAGAGAGGCGTTTTGCTTCCACTATTTTAGTAGTTGAAACCACCCGAGTACAAAAAGTCCATAGCAACGTCAACTGGGCGTCTGTGTATGGGAGCATTTTTTTAGGAGAAAATTGTGATTGCGTTTCTGTCTATCAAAAAGCCTCGCTGGCGACCAAGTGAACAAGCGAATCGAGACGCCTGCAATCCTGAGAGGGAACATCAGATAGGTTACCATCGAACAGATTGCCGAGTATAGACAAAATGGATCCAAACTTCATAATGAAGTCGTTGCAGTTCTGTAAAGCGGACAGATCTAGCTGTTTAGCTTTAACTATGGGTTGGACATTTGAGTCAATGTTGAAACTGCTAGGTGTATTCAAGCATCGTTTTGGTCCCGAGGCATGTAGTTTACGACGAATTGAGCTTGTTGGTTTCATCTTTCGTCGAAAAATAAGAGTTAAATCTATGCAGGATACGCAGGGTAAAAATAAATTTATGAAATTTCAACTTAATTCTATCTTAGCACTTTATAATTCTACGTTTTCTACAGGGATTTATAGGGATAGCAAGTTGTAGTTGTCTAAAGACTAGAAATTCAAAACTTTATCAGCAATTTAGTCAATAAAGATAGCAGGAAACAAATAAATCCGTAAAAGTTGAGAACGAGAAATGAGGCTATGTCAGGTGAATAGTATGACACTGTATAGTTTAACCTAATGTTAAGGACAAAGACCACAGGTAATTATATACGATTAAGGGCTAAAATGCAAAACTTTTATCTGCAATAAAGCCAATAACGACAGTATAAACGAAAAAAAACGTTCAAATTTTAGATTTCTCTTAGCTTTTAAAAATCGACCTGCGCGCCTTGACCTTGATTCGTGGTTTGGACAGTTCGCTGGCCAGTATATCGTCCGGACCAGATGACTTCGCTTCTTTCAGATTTCGCAGTTCTAGTTCCACGAGAGGTTCCTGGAAGATTATATATTCAAGCACTGGACCGGCGTCTATGACAGCACTGTTGACGTGGTCAAGCTGAAGTTCCGATTCTCTAGTTAAAACCGAGGCAAAAATTCGACCTAAGTACTCGGCTTTGTCGCAATTTTCAACGACTTCAACACCATTCCCATCCATGAGTACTGCTACTGGGTCCTTGTTTTTTAGTCGGCTATTGATATAATGGAATAAAAGTTTTGGTTTATATTCAGCCTGTTGAATAATTCTTGATTCAAAGTTCTTCCTTGCCTGACGAATCATTTTTTTCACAGTGTTTCTTTGATGAAGAAATTCTTTGAGATGCTCTGCTGACCCTGTTTGCCTGAATACCTTCCATTTTTTATTCTTCTTCTTTAGCTGCCTGTTAAGTTCTCTTGTTGACCAGGCGGGGCGACTATTCTTTTTTTTCTCCTTCACGGGACAAAAGCTTTCAATCAGATCGAGTGAGACTGTCTTAAAGGATCGCCAGTCATCCTCCGGATTCCCTTTAAGTAAACAATCCCATCTCATAGACATCAGTTCTTTCCTCATCGCGTTAAAATCAGCCTTCCATATATTTCGCTTGCATTCCGTTCCATTCTGGCGCTGAGAATAAAGTGAGTAATCCCACATCAGCGTACTATGGTCACTCTTACCGAGGGATGCAATAGAATACACTTCATCAATGCTAGAGAAGTCCTTCGTAAATACAAGGTCCAGGCAATTTGCTCTCTGGTTCTCTCTAAATCTCGTTGGTATGTCAACCTTCTGTACCAGAGGTTGGTCGAGAGTGAGATCCATTAGCTTGTGGCCGAAGGAAGTTGGTGCACCATCAACTGTCAGATTAACCCAGTCTACTATAGGTGCATTGAAATCTCCAGCAATAAGCACCTCCTGGTGACTTGCTACTTCCTTGAGCAAATGTAGGAGGGACTCATCAGCTGCACTTGGAATGTTCGGTGGTCTGTAGATCATCAAAAATTGAAGGTTCTGTGAACAATCTTTTTTTATCTTTATCCAGAGAAATTCATATTCAGGGAAAATGGAGTGTGCTCGTTTGACTGCCGAGATTCCTGTCCTAACATATACGGCCACTCCTCCTCCCTTTCTATTTTCTCGGTCTTTTCAAAGAAGTCGGTATCCATCTATCGAAACCTCGCTATCCGCGATTTCGGCTTTGAGCCACGTTTCCGTAATGGCAACGATATCGGGGGTTCGGTCTGATACTAATGCTTTGAGTTCATCTTCTTTCGATAGGAGACTCTGAGCATTGGTATACAAACATCTCAATTTAGACTGGGTAACTCCTCCATATAGACTTCTGCGCATTTCGCGCGATTGAATACTAGAGTCTGTCATTGTTTTCTGAGATGAACTGGTGTCCATCCCGCCGACGCTGAGTTCTGATGAGTGGTCGTCATCCGAGTTCTGGAGCGCCTTCTTTTTATTATTCAAGCTCTGTACAGTTGGGTACATCGTATTTAGTGTCCTCCGTCTCGGCGAGAATCCACCTTGATTATGTACGGGGTCTGCCATAAGAAAGACCTTTTTATCACTTTTATTTCCCCGTCCTTTATTTGGAGCCATTTTTCCCCCTGCTCGGTCCTCCTCTTCAGTTCTGCTTTCAGCATCCTCATTTTGTACCTTTCCTTGGGTTCGTAATCCGGCTGAAAAAACACATCCCTGTGTGAGCTACGGGAGCCGTTCTCCGTTCTAGGAGGCGTGAAGCCTGAACATCATTTTCAAGAATGATTTTAAGAGGCCTTGGTGATGATAGTTCATGTGAAACATCCGCTTTTCCTAAACGGAATGCTTTGTGCACTGTTACGCATTTTCCATCTCAAAGAATCGAATATGAGTATTCTCGGAAAAGGCTGAGGTCATGTTCTACCCTTTCCTTTGCAATCAGAGAAGTGGACTCGGGAACCCCTTTAATAACGAGATTGCGTTTTCGGTCGAAATGTATGTTTGGTGACTTTGAGTTCAGATTTGTTGATAGAGCATAAGTATCAGGAAAAAGGCTACTCTGGTCGACGATGTTATTTGCGTCAGTATGAGCAACTATTCCTTAAGTTAATGACAAACCCCTTTTGGAAACTTTGCCAATTGGTCCTCCACTTGCTCCTGTATTACCAACAGAGGATTGCACTTGAGCATCTATCGGTAAGAACGAGCTTTTCCTGAGTTCAATTCAGTTTTTTTGGAAGCTTCTTGGCCCTTTTCGACTTCGAATTCTTCATCTTAGGTGCTTCAAATTCAACGTGCTTCTCAACTTCACCCTTTTTTGTATCATTCAGCGACGATGCCGCATATGTTTGTGTATCCAGCACATTTCTGCTTCTGTCTAAGCTCGATGACAGTAGTAAGGTGCATGAGCTGTTTTGATCTCCCTTTTTGAAGCTCTGTAGACGCAATGTCTTTAAGCTCTACAGGAGGTATTCTTGAGGAAGCAATATTTGCATACGTTATTTCTTTGGTTGGAATTCTCGTTGCTATGGGTGAACTTTGAACCTTCTCTTTGAGATCGGCCATTTCTTGTTTCAAGTTACTTATCTCTTCCTCCATCAATAAGAATTTCTGCAAGAGATTTAAACACCCCATGCACTTTTCGTCCTCGTAGGTGACATTAATTAGTGTTCCCAGGCTTTTTGCCCGCTTGGCAGGAGGAGAAGTGGTAACAGAATATCTGTCTTTGTCATCTTTTTTTTGTTTGCATACAATTTTGTTTTCCATATTTTTGTGAGGACATAGCGCAGTGGTTATGTTCGTCGCCACATGAATTTGCAACCTGGGTTCCAGGCCCGACAGCGCCGCGAATTTTTTTTTTCTCAGAACAGATGATTCCTGAGCGTCTGCGTTTTCCATACCTCTTATGACTGTATTGGAATGCATTTAATTAATAAATCCTTTTAAATAACTGGGCTAGGATGCAATAGTATTCAGCAGTCAGACTTCTAATAAGCATGCAACGACGAATGGAACAAACTGCCAGCCTCAGTTGTTCAGGCTGAAAGCATAGAAATGTTTAAAAGAAGACTTGATGCATTTTTACTTGATGAACATATATTTAGTCGACAGCAATGATCGATATACTAAAACGACTATCACCATGTAAAATTTGCTTGTTTTGCTACTGTCTATCTGTAAATAGGGGTTTCAAAGGCTCTGCCTATCTCCCTTATATATACTGAATTATACTGAATTATAAGTGATTTTCAAAACCAAATAAGGCAAAAATTTAATTTTGGAAGTTATGAAGTCCTTATTTTCTGCTTCCTTCGCAAACTCGCAACTTTTGGATTTTGAATGGGGTCCTCCTGGTACTTGAGGCAGTTCCCTTGAGATTAAATTGGTTTCTAGATGTTTCAATTTCCTCTTCAGAGTCAATCTTTGCAGTCACTTTTTTGTCCCTTCCTTTTCAACTATTCTCGCCAACTCTTGACAACCATAATACTTTCCTCAGATTTGGCAACAATGACAATGGTCTCCGAGATCTGTTGATGATCGTCGCGAGTTCTGATGTTTTTACCCCCTTGTTGGTGGACTATGCAGTCAGAAAGTTCGCTTCTCGATGATGTTCTCTGGACCTCTACTTTCCACTCTTTGTTTGGTCCCTGTTGTCTACGATGCGCTCCTCATCTATCACCACCATGATGGTTATAAACTGTAACTCTGACTGTTATTTTATCTCTCACCCAACAAGGAGCGTTTCGAAACCTCATACGTTGTCAGCAACATCAAAGTACCATCCCATTGCGTACCAATCCCATCAACACTAGCTAATAATGATTAAAGAAGCAGTTTGTTTTCTCATAGTTTTTCTTTTTTAAATTGGCAGCTCGCCAAACACCGCCTCCGATTAAACAGTAGGAGTTTTTTTCCCTGTGACTTTCCTAGTTCACCGTTAGTTCCAAAGATTGCTGACTATTATTTAAAAATAAGCGAAAAGATCTGAATCAGATATGCATAGCATACTACTCATTTTTGATATTCATATTGCTGTTCACATCGTACAGCAAATTATCCACTTTTTATTTATTTATACCATGATACTAAGTTTGTAATTATGGGGCCCTCTGGGCCTTAAATATACAATTAATTTATTATTTATTTACTTATTCAACCCATTAGGCAGCCATTTAGAACTGTGGCTTTCTCGTCCCCATTCGGAATGATTTAAGGTATTGTCGGAATAGCTGCATTTTTTCGTGTATCCTTACCTTTTTGGTGTTGGAAGTAGATTTTAAGCATGTCTTTGTGGAATATGCATTTGCTGTGATCCACCCAATGGCCCTGTGTTTTTGCTTTATTTTCAGAGATTTAAAACAAGGCGCTTCATTTTAAATTTCTTTCAAATTTCAGTTCCTTTGAGTTTACAAAGATTTAGTTTCTACTTAAGTGTAGAAGACAGGTTGGTTTGGAATAACACTTGAGTGGATTGTCAAGTCTCGAAATTAGGGAGTTATTTTCTTGGACTAAACGATTCTGCGGCTATCCAACTATTCCTTCACTGAGGATTATTCCACGTCCAGGAAATTTTCCCTATGAGAAATACAAGCTTCATCGTTCACCTGCTTCCAAAATTCACGCCAATGGTGTGCTGCTTTGATCTGCTTTCAATCAGGGGTGGAGAGGTCACAACAAAGGCTGAGTCATTGCATGCTTATTAGAAGTCTGACTGCTGAAT